>JASDQU010108969.1:84982-96915 GCA_032191745.1 Picea mariana | reverse complement strand
AGTTGCCGAGGATGTTACATCCCTTTTCATCTTTTGTTTTGCATCTGTTTTTTCCTTGGTTTCTACTTCTAATTTCTTTCTAATTATTTCATCTTTAGCTATATCTTCTCTTTCATCTTATACTCTTCCTTTATGATGGGATCTTCCTCCCCTCCTAAAGATTAGCTCATCATAAATCCTTTCTCTTCCTTGAATCTCCTCTTTTTCCCAGGCTTTGGACTTGTAACTCCACCTGTACTAGCATGCCTAGAAATGTTTACTAATGGTCTTTAGAGGGCCATGTCCGTGGAACATTTATTCTCCAAAGTGGAATGCGAATAGGGTGTCATATTTTCCCCGTGCCTCCTTGTCTTGTTTGAAATAATAAGCACAGACCTAGAGAGGTATTCGTTTCCATATATTCTTTTATCTCTATTTAGGGATACACCTACCCCATTTACCAAAGTTTGTTATGCCATTTCTGACAAAATGAATTTTTTAGGAATGAACCCGAGGAGTAGGCGAGGGGATTTAGTGGTGCTATATACTCTGATGTATATGCCATGATCCATCAAGTACCAATCCCCTACCCTACCTACTACATCCATAGTCTCGTTGGCCATGTAGGGTGCATGGGCATAGAACACTACATGAAACAAAGGAATGAGAAGATTTTCACAGATCTTTTGGTAGTTTACACGGTACTTGATATCCCAAATATCGTTTCTTTATACATGGATGGGGAGATCACCCAACTGCTAGGCCCAACCCATTTCTGAATAAGCATGGATTACACACATTAAATCAAATAGATAAGATTGCATGTGGAAGCTTGGGTGCTTCCTAAGAGCCATGTGACTTGCCACTGATATTTCCTTTACCAATGTAAAGGATAAGATGTATTCCCAATTGAATATTGACCCAGTGGTGGTGATGGTGTGTATAAGGGGTACCCATGATACTCTAATTTTTTGGGCATATGGTTCTCCATACATTCTACATAGCATGGCTACCACATACTGGTAGGGATCCCTAAGTAGATTCGTTGGATAGTCATTGGATGCTCTTGTATTAAATTTTTCCTTGAAATCGACCAATTTCTCATGATATATCTGGGTTTTAGGGGGCATTCCTTCACTCATTCCTCATCTAGTACAATTTATGTAGTCGACAATTGGTAGCAAGTTGTGAGTACTAATGGTTAGAAGGAAGATATAGGTTTTCTTTCCGCATTCATTATCTTCCAGTGATATACATTGGTGTGTCTAATGATCCGTGATATTTCTTCAGCAAAGCGAATACTGTTGAATGTGAAACTATCCTCTGCATTCTAGATCACCTAATTGTTTGATACTTGCCTAGGTCTGGGTCTCCTTCTAGAAATTGTGGGAAGGTCTAGTTGGTGAACATTTGATATATTTCACCCCAGTGAAATGAAGTATCCTTGTCAATGTGTTAAGGTCCTAATCCGCACATAGGTAGATCAATGTATTCGGATGTAATAAAGGTCAATATTAATAAGGCCTTTCAATAAAATAGAATAAGGCGGATGTAAGAAGACCTAATAGAAGCTTCCGCTTCTAGAAGAATCTTCCTCTAGATGCTTCTCTTAATAGACATATTTAGTATAAATAAGGGGCGAGGGTATGTGAACCCTAGCTTGGAGATTATTGTAACAGAGCGCTGCTCAACTGGAGGTTGCCCCCTCGAAGAGGCCTGTGAACATTGCTTTCTGAATCAAAGTGCTTTTCTATTGCTATTTCATATATCATTTCTGTGTATTGTGAAGATTATGCTGGATATTTTACTGTTATTCTACCATTTCTAGCATTTTATTTCTGTTCTGCACATTTTATATATCTGCTATCTTGCACAATGACACACAAGGTGTCATCATAGACAGGACCTAGGGTTTCTACTTCCCCATCTTGTTCTTCCTTCCTCGATAAGAACTTGATAATAGGATCTTTGTCACCTTTACATGATTGGTCTTGTGGAAAGGAAAACACCTGTTAACAAAAATAAAATATTATTTTGGTTAGAACATATAAAACCAAGTCAGGAAACAAAATGGATGATAACGACCATGATAATCCTAAAATCAAGGGGAAGGGATTCTAGGGCACATGTGTGAAAATCCCTAGTTATTATCCTTGAATCCAATAATTGGGCCCAAAACTTACTAGCTGAGCGATGATGCCATGGTCGCGGGTTTTGGGGAACAATAGTCACATCTTTATACTGGTACATTAACAATTTAGAGTGGTGGGTGGTTCTTGTAAGAAGAGTTGAGATGACCATGCAGGGGGAATTAGAACATAACTTGTGGGTTGGATCCAAATAAGGTTTTATTTATTTATTAAAGCACATAACCCTACGGTGCAATTAATGGTTTGAAAAATGGGCATGGGGGTAGGTTAATAGGCAATAGGGGGGAACATGTTTTTAGTTGGTACCCGTATGGTTTTCAATGGCCCTACCCATCTCCACGTCACAATTCCGTGATTTACAACGGATGGCACATGAAATAATGTGGAAGTGAATACAGTAAGACATACCTATTTGGCTCATGAGTGAGATAACTGGAAAAGTGGATGTCCAACTCATACATTTTTGTATTCCTTGTTCCCTCTACTAATCCTGGGAAAACAAGGGTTTTTGGCATCGAAACAGTGTAAAATGATATATAAAACGGAGTTTTGGGGTTTTAGAATGACCGTTTGGGTGTGAAAAATGATAAACGGAAGTCATAACAACGCTTTAAGTCACTTCAGTACTTTACTTCACACGTGTGGGTTTAAGAGTGTGGGGTCCAGCATATTAGTGGTTGGATGAGATAGGTTCTCCCTTCGTTGATACACCATAACCCCATCGGCACTCCAACAACAAGGGATGCTATTTAAGATTTAAAAATCCTAGTCTGGGCATGGCTGTTGCATTAATCGCAGGTAATAGACAACATAGTGCCCAACCCTGCATTAATTTATTTTTGTCCATGTAGGATTAGTCTGGTAGGAGTCAGAGACAACCTTCAAGAAAACTAGCAGAGATTAGAGCATACGACGTCGAACCAGGAGCATTTTAGCAAAGGGAGAATGATGCATGTAAAGATTTACATCTCTTTGCAAGCCAGAGAACCAAACAATCCATTCAACATAAAAACTTAAAATAGAAAAACGGTACCATAACTCAACACAACATTATCTACCCACACCAAGTGCTCATGAACCCTCATAAATCGAATTGGTTGAATAGATTATGTGATTCTCTCCATCTATACTAAGATATATTATTCAGAATCATTCGACACAGATAAATCTAGTATCATTAGTCAAGTATTGTGTTTTTTCCCATTGCCATGGTCAATGGGATTATGGTTTTAAGTGGAAAAATAAGGGTTTTGAATGTAAAAATGATTTTTTTTAATTGTAAATGGAGAAAGTGGAACATTTATTAAGCACTTTCATTGGACACTATATATATTATAGAGCTTTTTTAGGTTATTGGAGAGCATGTCTTGTGTCTTGACTTGTAAATTTCTCTCACATCATAGAGTTGGAGGTGCATAGGAGAGTCAAAGGAGTATTATAGAGCCTTTTTAGGTTATTGGAGAGCATGTCTTGTGTCTTGACTTGTAAATCTCTCTCACCATCATAGCTATATATATTATAGAGCCTTTTTGGGTTATTGGAGAACATGTCTTGTGTCTTGACTTGTAAATCTCTCTCACCATCTTAGAGTTGGAGGTGCATAGGAGAGTCAAAAGAATATTATAGAGTCTTTTTGAGTTATTGGAGAGCATGTCTTGTGTCTTGACTTCTTACCATCATAGAGTTGGAGGTGCATAGGAGAGTCAAAGGAGTGAAGATGGTTTGCATATATAATAGGTTATTCTTCACGTTAATATTTAAGTATATTTGAAGTTTTTTTTATTGTGTTTGGTGGTTATTAGGTGTTATGTAATTGTTTTATTCATTTGTAGTTAGTTTTCGTGTGTTTGCTTTATTATAATTAGGGTTCTATAATTTAATAAAGATGTGAAAAATGCCAACAAATTGCACCAACTAAAAAGGTGATCTTTCTATGGATGGTTGAATGGTCTCTTTACTTCACCATCAAGATTTAGTTTTATGACTCACATTGAACCATGTCCCTATATAAACATTTGTCTGTCCTTTTTCATGTACTTGAAAAAGTGCCTTTGGTGTAGTTTAATTGGCGATTGGCTTATTCACTTCTCCATAAAATAAAATTCTCATAGAAATACTATTAGTAGTATTCTTGTTCATGCACAATCTCTATGTTCCATGCAAAACATTTTATTGCATATTTCTTCATTTTCACTCACAAATTTGTAATCTCTTCCTTCCTTCTTCAATCAACATCTTCTTTGTCTTCAACAACTTCTCTTCATTTCCTTGTTCTTTTCTAGGTGTCTCTATCTCTATTTTTGCGACTCTCATCTTCCCCTCCTAGCTTTGTTACCATCTTCTTAATACAACAAAAAAATTACCCCTCCGAAATTAGACAACACAACCATCCATTACACCTAAAATCATAAAATTGAACACCATAACTCCACCTTCATAAAAGAACAACATAAATATATTACACAATTCTCTCCCACAATATTAATATATATCATTTGAAATTATCTCACATAGATAATTCTCATATCATCATTCAAATTCATCATAGATAATTCTCATATCAATATTCAAATTCATCATAGATAATTCTCAGATCATCATTCAAATTCATTATTTTTTAGAAAATCACATTAAAAAAAATTCATCATAAATAATTCTCATATCATCATTCAAATTCATTATTGTTTAGAAAATCACATAAAAAAATTCACTACCGTATAATTAAAAACACATAACATTGCACGACCTTTACTACCTTCATTTCTATCTTATGATCTATAGTGGTGTCGTTAATATTTAAAGATAACACAAATGTGTTACTTAATAAGGCCACACGTTATGTATTTCTGCGTGATGACGGCCTCCTTGGAAACCATGAAAGTAAGTAGTGTAAGAAATGCATTCTTCTAACTAGTTTATCACCTTTTAATATAACTTTTTTACTTAAAAACTAGTTTATCACTTTTTTACTAAAACTAGTTTATCATATTTTAATATAACTTTTTTACTTAAAAATAACAAGGTTAAGTTAAAAATATAAAAGACAAAAAATATTATAGATAAATTTAAATTAATATAATTTGTTTTAGAAAAAAATAATATTAAAAAATAAAAATTTATATTTTTAATATATTTATTTTTAAATTATTAAAAAATATGTTTAAATATAAATTAAAAAATATTAATTTATTTAAAATGATTAGTTGAAACAAATATATTTTTTCAAATTTATATATTCACATTTAACAATATTATTTGATTAAAGAAAAGCAGATGAATTTTTCCATTTACATATTGAGTTGTTATATTTATATGCTATTTTCACTAACATATTATTAATTTGATTTAGGAAACTATTATTATAAGCTGTTTTTAGTTTTGACTTTTCCATATTAACCAAATTAGAAAAGGCTACTAATACATGATTAAAAATATGAATAAGATGATTTTTTCTATTTACATATTAATTTGTTATATTTATAAACTATTTTCACTAACATATACTATTAATTTTATTTGGGAAATAATTCTTATAAACTGCTTTAATTTCGACTTTTCCATATTAACCAAATTAAAAAAAGCTACTAATATATGACTAGAAATATGAACAACACTATGAATGTAGAAAAAAACATTTTAAAATAATATATTTTATTTTTTAATATTAATCTTAACTTCAACCTTAATATATATTTCCACATTATCTTTTAGTTTTTGAGTGTATATTTTTTTAATTACCTTTTTATGTGGAAAATTCAGTTTTAAATGCTTTTTAAATTTTAAAAGCCATTTTTAAGGGCTTTCTTCTTTATCATTCTTATTTTTTCAGTCATATTGTTTCTCCAACTTTCCACTTTTCAAGCAAATCATCCTTTAGGTTTTGAATCTAAACTTTTTTAGAATTACCTTGTTAGGTGGAAAATTCAGTTTTAAGTGCTTTTCAAATTTTAGTTTTTACTGCTTTCTTTTTATCGTTCTTATTTTTTCAATCATATTGTTTCTCCAACTTTCCACTTTTCAAGAAAATCATCATTATGCACAGCATTAGTACTCCTAAACCCTAGCTCTTGGTTTTGAAATACTTACGTCCAAAACGTTTGATCCGTGTTTCTCAGGATCTTGTCACCCTACTTTCTAAGTTTCTTCAAATCAATCACCACACTTTAAATATCCACACCACACATATCATAAATATATGACACGGCCTGTGTGCTCCTTGTTTTATTAGAGCCGAAGTGGTTACTGTGAACAAGTTATAAATATGGCGTGCAGAATCTCTGAAAACCTCAGCCTGTCGGCATTCATATGCATTGTCAGCATGCTTCTCTATACAGGTTTTTCCACACAAGAACGATTAAGCGTCAACACTGGCCGGAGGCGAGCCGAAGAACGTGTTAAAAAATCTTTGGATCTTGATGCTGCTGCAGTCTTTAACGTGGATAGCTATGGAGCCTACGGAGACGGTGCTTCCGACGACAGCCAGGTAAAACATTAATATTTACTGACACTTAATCCGCTGTTACTTATTTTTTAAGCCGTTTCTTATGATTAATTGTTGTAGCTAAATGAATCGATAGGTTAGGTAAATGAGTTCAGATTGTAATTGCAAAGGAGAAAAAAAATTCTCTATTCGTTTCGTGTTAACTTTTAGGCATTCATAGACTTGNAAAAATCTTTGGATCTTGATGCTGCTGCAGTCTTTAACGTGGATAGCTATGGAGCCTACGGAGACGGTGCTTCCGACGACAGCCAGGTAAAACATTAATATTTACTGACACTTAATCCGCTGTTACTTAATTTTTAAGCCGTTTCTTATGATTAATTGTTGTAGCTAAATGAATCGATAGGTTAGGTAAATGAGTTCAGATTGTAATTGCAAAGGAGAAAAAAAATTCTCTATTCGTTTCGTGTTAACTTTTAGGCATTCATGGACTTGAGTTACAGCGCTCTGCAACCTTGATTCAAAGCTTTTGATATCGTTTACTGATAAAATCGGTTAACAAAATATTAATCGTAATTATGTTGATCAGTCCTTCCTGGCAGCTTGGAATGCAGCATGCGCGAGCAGCTCGAGTTCTGTTTTTTTGGTTCCACGAGGAAAAAATTACCTCGTTAAACCCATCAGCTTGAATGGTCCTTGCAGGACTGGTAATATGATTGCCCAGGTAGTAGGCGAGGTTTTCTCATTCTGCAATATATATTTTCATATGTGCATACATAAGCAATTTTTTACGAATTAATCATCATGTTTTCTCATATAATATCAGTGAATATGTAACAGATCTCAGGAACAATAGTTGCCCCATCTGATCCGGCTGCTTGGAATCCTCAAGACATCTCGGTATGGCTTAAATTCTCCGAGGTGGAAGGATTAACTATCGAGGGCGGAGGCATTATCGACGGGTCAGGCCAGAAATGGTGGGATTGCAAGAGGGACTGGGTAAGACTTATGTAACCAAATAAAAATGTTAAGAAAAAACGTAAATTTCGCTTTCTGAATCTATACTGATTCGTTTTATCTACCAAGATACAAGAGGAACATATCTTTTAAACTTTTATATATTGGGAAAAAATGATTTTATGATTGACATCCATTTTATTTCTGTGTGTCACAGACCTGTGAAAATGGCCCAACTGTAAGCTCGCTAAAACTTTCCTTCTCTGATATCGTGAATTAATTATAAAGCCAAATACAATGTTTTAATTTCATAGTTTTTACGCATTTCTTACCTTCATTTGAATACAGGCATTTGTCCTCGATTCTAGCGCAAATGTAAATTTGAGGAATCTGACGTTCCAGAACAGTCAACAGATTCATGTTGAAATATCTCTGTCGACAAATGTTCAAGTCGAAAACTTGCAAATTGTTGCGCCTGATTTCAGTCCGAATACCGACGGAATTCACGTCTCTGCTTCTCAACATGTAGTGATTCAGAATTGCACAATCGGAACAGGTTGCTATAACTGATCATTTGCATCTTCCTTTTTCTTTGTAGTACTCTAATTGACTGTTACCCAGAAAAAAACAATACTGTAATAATCAAAATCTTTTCAAACTCTACAGGAGATGATTGCGTTTCTATAGTTACACAAAGCTCAGATATTCAAATCAACAAACTAGTTTGTGGGCCTGGACACGGAATAAGGTAACGATGTGTTCAGGTYTAAGATCGAAATTATATACTATAAAGGAAGCAACTGTTAATGATGTTTTTGTATGAGCAGCATCGGAAGCCTTGGCGAGAATAATGCAAGAGATATCGTTTCSGACGTGGTTGTGAATGGAGCTACTTTCACTGGCACCCAAAATGGACTGCGTATTAAAACATGGCAGGTAATTGAGATCTGAAGACCTAAATCATGATCACAATGYCTCTAATTTATTCAATTATCAGTGGATAAATTATACATCTGGTACTAGGCATCCAGTGGAAGAACCCTCAACCTCTTATATTGTTGATACAGGGSGGTTCTGGATATGCCCAAGGAATTGTTTTCCAACATGTGAGGATGACTAATGTCTCAAATCCGATAATTATTGACCAATATTATTGTACCTCTTCAACGCCATGCCATAATCAGGTAACTACAACGCCATGCCATAATCAGGTAACTACAGTATTCATATCCCCATTCTGTTCAAACAAGTGAAAATTCGATAGCAAGTTTGCTTCTGAGCATTGAACCTCCTCGTTTGTTGTTTCGGTGAATATAGACTTCAGCTGTTSAGGTTAGCAACGTGATATACAGAGACATTACGGGCACTTCGGCAATGCAAGATGCAATAAAACTTGCGTGTAGCGCGACTGTTCCATGTACAGAAATTGTGATGGAGGATATAAACCTTCAGTTGAATAACGGAGACGCAGCCACTTCTTTCGTGGCTAACGCTCACGGTTCTTGCCAGGGCCAAGTCGTTCCTCTTGTTACTTTTTCTAAATCCATTTAGGTAAACATTGACAATGTATCTCTTTAATTATTATAACGAAGAAAATCAACATTATTTTAATTCCTCCTATATCTCTTTATTTTGATTCCTCCCAGATGAGAATTTGGTTTTAGTCTAGTTTTACAAAATGATGAAGGTTTCTCTTCAATTTATAAATATATACTAATATATAATACTTCCTGTACATATTCTCATATATATCATTTCTACATATTCTCCTCTGCCAACTACTTATATAATAAGTATATATAATTCCTGTACATATTAGCTTATATATAATTTCTACATATTCTCCTCTGAACTACTTTATCTACATTTTCATTTTGTGTTCCACTATTTTGGAAATGTCATTGGTTGAATATTTGTGGCTATATATCTTGTTTCATATATTTAATACATTATCTTTTTTTTATCTTTTATGTAAGTCATATTTATTGATGCATTTTCATATATATTTTGTTTACACTAAATTGGTGTATAAGATCCTCTTGTTTGTGGGATAAAGGACCCCACTCCGTAGGTTGGTAAAGTCTATGCAGGTATACATACCCTACTCTCCTTTAGATTTGAACTTGTGATCTCTTAAGAGAAAACACATGTTCTTAACCATTAGGACCACTCTGTATGAAAAAAGTACAAATTATTATCCTTTCTATTTTATTTGATAGAAAATTATAAAAACACATTATTTTTATGCTATTTGGAAAATTATTATTAAAACTCATAAATATCATTATATGATATTTGTTTCTTACGATTAAAAATGAAACCATCGTATCCAATGTTGAAGGACAGTTGTTGCCATTATATCTTTCTTTAAGAAATGTTCTTAAGGTGTTCATGACAATGAGAAAGTGTAATGTTCTTAAGGTGTTCAAGACAATGAGAAAGTGTATGAAAAAGGAGTATTTTGGAATTTTTCTTTAAGAAATGTTCATAGGGTGTTCATGACAATGAAAAAGTGTAATGTTCTTAAGGTGTTCATGACAATGAGAAAGTGTATGGAAAAGGAGTATTTTGGAATTGATATAGCCTATATTAAAAATGATTAAGAATGAAACCATCGTATCCAATGTTCAAGGACATTTGTTTCCATTATATTTTTATGTTCATAAGGTATTATGTTCATAAGGTGTTCATGAGAAGGAGAAAGTGTATGAAAATGGAGTATTTTGGAATTTATTTAGTCTTTTATGTAAGTAGGGAGTCATATTTTTTAAATATTAAATATTATTATAATATAAAAAGGTTTTATGTATTTAGTTTATTTTTTATTTAATTAAAAGTTTTTTTTAGGAATTAAATTTTTGAAGAGGTATGTTAATTGTTTAGTTTGTTAATTACTGTTATTTTGGGTGGTTGAGAAAATGAGTATTATTTTCTCATTTAGGATCAATTCTCATCATTGACATGTTTAATTCTTAATGAGTATAATATTGTATTGGTCTTGAGCCTTGAAGAATATACTTTACTTTGAGTCTTGAAGAATATAGTTTACCTTGGATACCATTCTAGAGATAATGAAAAATGCCATATGGATTTGTTGGAATATGTATTTCATGAAAAATAAATGTTAAAACTAAATCTTTATCCACCTCTAATTTTAATGGACATAAAGCTACTATATATTTCTTGATTTGATGATAAATGAATGATTAATTTTACATACAAAATGAAATACATATATAATAACATTTTAACACAAAATATGAAGTGAACTAATTTTCACAAAACATTTTAATACAAAATATGTAGTGAACTAATTTTCACAACTCAAAATGTAATGAGGAAAAATGTTTACTAGCTAGGTTTTAAACAAATTCAAGTTAAGATAGAAAAGAAAAATAATCTCTAAGGATATCCATGCAATACCAACTACAAAATAATGGTCTACCTCAAAACTTGTTCATATAGTTAAATGTTGAATTAATAAGAAATATTTAAATTGTGAATTTATCAGTTTTTAAAGATAAATCTAATCTATTAGATATTTATTTATTTATTTGAATTTCTTAATCTAAGTAAATAAAAAATGAATATTTGATTACTTAATAGTAATAGAAATTCATATTTATATATTGCAAACCAAAACCCACCATATGCTTCAATAGAAATGCATATCAAGATTGTTGTTTAACCTCTTCATAATGGTTTCTTACATTATATGGCTTAATAACTTAATATTGGGATAAAGGTATGGTTAAAATATCTCTACACAAAAAACTACAAACAATTATAAATAATTGGCATGTGTATGTATATTAGGGAAATTATAATTCCTAAATCTATGTCACTAAGATGACAATTTTAAAGTATATATTACAATTAAATTATAAAAGTGGGATTCAAGAACTAGGAAATACAATACTTCTCGAGTGGAGAATATAACAATTTAGACACATTGAGACGCTGATGTTTATTTTCAAATTGGATTTTATGAAAACATAAAATAAAAACAAATTGTGCAATGGTTGATATCATTTATCTTCATGATTGGATGTAGAAAACTAAGACATACAAGAGTCACCTTGGAAAAAGTCAAAACTGCGTTGACAATTCTTATATGTACAGAAAAACATCACTAAAAAAGTTGTATTAAAGATTATTATATGTACATAAAATGCATTACTAAAATCTAACAATCCTAATCCGGTATTCTATGGCTTAGCCACAAAGGAATAGTCCCAAATGGATTCGTATTGGTTTAAGGATGGTAAAAAAAATGTTGTTTCTTTTGTTGTTGTATAAGTTTGGACCATTGAATACCCAAAATTTCTTTTTTGTTGTATAAGTTTGGACCATTGAATACCCAAAGATTAAAGGTTTCGTTTTGGTTTAGTTTTTTTTTTTAAGGT
>JASDQU010108969.1:5593-62946 GCA_032191745.1 Picea mariana | reverse complement strand
TATACATTGTTAGCATACTTCTCTATACAGGTTTTTCCACACAAGATCAATTAAGCGTCAACTCTGGCCGGAGGCGAGCGGAAGAACGTCTTAAAAAATCTTTGGATATTGATGCTGCTGCAGTCTTTAGCGTGGATAGCTATGGAGCCAAAGGAGACGGTGCCTCTGACGACAGCCAGGTAAAGCATTCATATTTACTAATACTTAATATGTTGTTACTTATTTTTAAGCTGTTTCTCATGTTTAATTGTTGTAGCTAAATGAATAGATAGGTTAAGTAAATGCGTTCAGATTGTAATTGCAAAGGAGAAAAAAAACTCTATTGGTTTCGTGTTAACTTTTAAGCATTCACAGACTTGAATTATAGCTATCTGCAACCTTGATTCGAAGCTTTTCATATCATATACTGACAAAATCAGTTAACAAAATATTAATCGTAATTATATTGATCAGTCCTTCCTGGCAGCTTGGAATGCAGCATGCGCGAGCAGCTCGAGTTCTGTTTTTCTGGTTCCACAAGGAAAAAATTACCTCGTTAAACCCATCAGCTTGAATGGTCCTTGCAGGACTGGTAATTTGATTGCCCAGGTAGTAGGCGAGGTTTTCTCATTCTGCAATTTATATATTCATATGTGCATACATAAGCAATTTTTTACGAATTAATCATCATGCTTTCTCATATAATATCAGTGAATATGTTACAGATGTCAGGAACAATAGTTGCCCCAGCTGACCCGGCTGCTTGGAATCCTCAAGACCTATCGGCATGGCTTAAATTCTCCAACGTTCAAGGATTAACTATCGAGGGCGGAGGCATTATCGACGGGTCAGGCCAGAAATGGTGGGATTGCAAGAGGAACAAGGACAAGGTAAGATCTATTATACATTTAAAAAAGGTTTACAGAGTGGGCATCTAATTTACCATCTATTAAATTTGTTAAAATGAGACAAACTCTAATATTAATGGGCATCTAATTTACCATCTATTAAATTTGTTAAAATGATATAAACCCTAATATTAATGTAACCCTAACTCTAATATAATTTTAGGTTATAAATTTAAATGAGTTAATCAGTATTAATTATTTTCAAAATCTATTAAATTTATTTATAATTATCTAACCAAATAAAAATGTAAAAAACTTAAATTTAGTTGTCTAATAAATCTATACTGATTAGTTTTATCTACCATGATTAGGTCGAAAGGCTTACATCTATTGACAATGAGCACAATTAATCACCTTTTAATTTAAAATTCATGGCTAACAATTAAAAATGCTGGCATATTCTTAGTCGTCCTCCCAAATCAATGAATGTGATTTCCTCTTCATAACTTCCTTATATTTTTTAATGCATCAGTTAACCTGTTTACCTTTTAACATTTACCTAATCATATTAAGAAATTACTGTACCACTATATGATTGCCATGTTTAAATGATTAAACTTTGGATTTAGCAGGCTGACTGTGGATTTCATTTTCTGGTTGTGCTTTTCATTTTCTGTCAAAACCTTTCTGCGTTCATCAACCATGGTTTTGAGTGGCTATGCTAGTATAAATGCCTTTTGGAACATATCTTTTGAACTTTTATATATTTGGAAAAAGTAGTTTTATTATTGACATCCAATTTATTTTTGTGTCACAGAGCTGTCAAACTGGCCCATCTGTAAGCTCGCGAAAACTTGCCTTCTATGATATCGTGAATTAATTATAAAAGTAAAGATAATGTTTTAATTTCATAGTCTTTTTTTTTGGCTCAGCTTACCTTAACTTGAATACTGAATACAGGCATTTGTCCTCGATTCTAGCGCAAATGTAAATGTGAGGGATTTGACGTTCCAGAACAGTCAACAGGTTCATGTTGAAATAGCTTTTTCAACAAATGTTAAAGTCGAAAACTTGCAAATTGTTGCGCCTGGAGACAGTCCGAATACCGATGGAATTCACATCACTGGCTCTCAACATGTAGTGATTCAAAATTGCACAATCGGAACAGGTTGCTATAATGGATCATCTGCATCTTCCTTTTTCTTCTTTGTACTATAATTGACTGTTACCCAGAAAAAACAATACTGTAATAATAAAAAATCTTATCAAACTCTACAGGAGATGATTGTGTCTCTATAGTTTCACAAAGCTCAGATATTCAAATCAACAAGCTAATTTGTGGGCCTGGACACGGAATAAGGTAACGATGTGTTCCAGCTTAAGATCTAAATTATATCCTACGTAGGAAGCAACTGCTAATGATTTTTTTGTATGAACAGCATCGGAAGCCTTGGCGGGAATAATGCAAGAGCTACCGTTTCGGACGTGGTTGTGAATGGAGCTGCTCTCACTGGCACTAAAAATGGACTACGTATTAAAACATGGCAGGTAATTGGGATCTAAAGTCCTAAATCATGATCACAATGCCTCTAATTTTTTATTATCAGTTGATAAATTATGCATCCGACATTAGGCATCCCGTGGAAGAACTCTCAACCTGTTATATTGTTGATACAGGGGGGTTCTGGATATGCCAAAGGAATTACTTTCCAACATGTGACGATGACTAATGTCTCAAATCCTATAATTATTGATCAATATTACTGTATCACTTCAACGCCATGCCATAATCAGGTAAGTGCAGTATTTCTATTCTTTAATTATATGTCCGATCCCCATTCTGTCCAAACAAGTGAAAATTCGATAGCAAGTTTGCTTCTCAGCATTGAACGTCCTTGTTTGTTGTTTCGGTGAATATAGACTTCAGCTGTTGAGGTTAGCAACGTGATATACAGAGACATTACGGGCACTTCGGCAATGCAAGATGCAATAAAACTTGAGTGTAGCGCGACTGTTCCATGTACAGAAATTGTGATGGAGGATATAAACCTTCAGTTGAATAACGGAGACTCAGCCACTTCTTTCGTGGCTAACGCTCACGGTTCTTGCCAGGGCCAAGTCATTCCTCCTGTTACTTTCTCATGACCGTCCTTGTGAGCTTCAAATTGATTTATCACTGCAAATCGTCCCTTCTGTTACTTTCTAAAACCCTCCTCGTAGACTTCTACTTGTTCCTGGAAACAATTCCGAATAAAAAAGAAATATCAAATTTGTTTTTCATTCGTTTTGGCGGTTGCTCTACACCGCGGTGACACCTCTTTTTCTGGAAATCCCGGTTTAGACGGCGCTTCTTCAATTGTGTTTGTCGTTGATGGTTGAAATTTGAAGAATAAAATCAGTTGCTAAAATAACTGTGACCGTGCACGTGGAGATTTAGAGTGCATTGTAGTTACGCCAGCCAAGGGTTCAATCTTGATGCGCAAAATGTTCAATATTAATATTATGAAATGATTTTTTTTAATTATTCAGATTATACAGAAATAATCACTCAAATCAAATCTGTAGATCTAATAACTTCTTTAATAATTTATGATGAAATTTGAAATATATATTCCCAAAAAATATCATTAAAAAACAATAAATTTATAGAACATTTAGACTAAAGCTATAAAATATGGCTTACTAAATAGCTAATACTACTATTGATAACTATTTAAGGATATTATGGTATTCTCTTTCTCATCCATATCTAAATGGGCTGTAGTTATGAAATTCATCCATTTTGGCTAAAAGGAGTCTATGGTTTAATGATTGTATGTAGATGTGGAATTTTGATGATTTAAAAACTATTTAACATAATTTTATAACTATGATTATAAGAATGTTTTATTATATATTTAATATAAATTTATAGTCATGATTATGATGATGATGATAGTTAACCTCCACTAAGATCGAATTGGTATATTGGACCTTAAGAATGGTTTATTATATATTTAATATAAATTTATAGTCATGATTATTATGATGATGATGATGGTTAACCTCCACTAAGATCGAATTGGTATATTGGACCTTAAGAGGGTAAGTGATTACTTGCGATTCTTTAGAATTTTGTTTATGTGCTCAAAAATCATTAAGAAAAGCTTTCCAACATCACCAAACTTTTGTTGAGTTAAGAGGTTAGGAAGGTTGGTAGTGTGACAAATATTTTGAAAATGAGATCTAATATGGGTATAGACTAGACAATCTAAGAGAAGGTGATTTTCATCTTCAACCTTCTTAGTGTCACAAAGGTGACACACTCTTTCATCCCATGGCGTTTTAGGAATTGACCAACACCCAATTTCACTATGGAGCTTGTGAGAATTTGTTTTTATCTTAGCAATGCTTATTTTTTTCTTTACACTTGGAAAAACAAATAGATAATTTTGATCTTCTAGATTAGGGTTGATACATTCTTATAATACTTTAATTTTCTTTTTTCCTCTAACTCTTTATAACACCACATTTTCTCCTTAACTTTTGATTTGACGATTTTTTTAATAGTATCTTTATTCTGCAAAATGGTGTCTTCCATGATTCCCCAATAGTTTAGCCAAGACCAAGCATCTTTATGCCATCCTCTCTTGAGTTGATGGTGGTTATGACTCAATTTTGAAGCAATTTTAGGAAGCCTCATATCTTCCATGTTGTTTAACTTGTTCTTATACATTAGGTATCTATTCATAGCCATTCTCTCAATGGGGGAGAGGCTTGTTTCTAAGAGGAGGATGGGATAGGGTGTATTTCCTTTAATTTTGAGATTATAGGTTATAACATTCTTTTGTGTTTGCTCTATATTTCTCCAGGATTCACGAGAGATACTATAGCCCCAGTCTTCACATCCATAAAGAATAACAGGTGTAACAAGAGTCTCAAAGAGGAGTTTCTTCTTATCTCAACTCCAAAGATCAATTGATTTACAATTGTTTTCAAGTTCATAATAAGCTTTCCATCCCCTGATAATCATTTTCTCAATGCTATAATTCCAATTGAGCTTGTGGTGAATATCAATTCCAAGATATTTGTATGAAGTCACTTCCTTCAATTTGTTGTTTTCATATACGAAGGTATCATAACTGATCTTATTGGATTTAATAATCACGACCTTAGTCTTAGTAGTATTAACAGTCATACCCATATTGGAGCAAAAATTCTTGAGGATTCTTAGTTGGTTTTCAAGATCATGGGGACTCATTACCATAAGAACGATATCATTGGAATAAAGAAGAAGATTTATGACTATACCAGTGAGAGTATGGCCGACACAACCTTTTTTTTCCAAGAAATCTTCTAACTTGTCAATGTATATACCAAAAAGGGTAGGGGACAAGGGACAGCCTTGTTTGACTCCAATATTGCAGTTAATCTATTTTGATGAGCCCTCGATGTTTTTAAACTTAGCAATAACGTTCTCATACATCCTTATTGCAACAACCCTCAACTAGAGAGACATTTTTATCTCTTCCAACCTATTCCAAATGTTTTTCCTAGGAACCATGTCAAAATCTTTTCTAAAGTCAACAAAACAACAAAAATGATTGGTTTTAGTATTGCGGAACTCCTCTGCAATGATCCTAAAGGTAAAAATATGGTCCACAATTGAATGATATCCCATAAACCAATCCTGTCCTTTAGCTCTTTTACCATGAATTTCTAGCCAAAGGCTAATCTTTTTTTCCAAAATAATTCCATAAACCTCGGCTAAAATCGAGCTAATCATAATGGTCCTATAATTAGAGAGAATGTTTCTATCCCCATTTTTCAAAATAGGAGCAATGAGGCTTTGTGTTCACGGTTTAGGGAAGCCTTGCTTAACTGCTAAATTGAAGAGCTTGTGTATGTGAGGGATAAGGAGGGGCCCTCCGATTTTAAAAATTCCAGCTTGGTAGCCTTCAATGTCCTTAGCTTTCCCATTTGCAAGCCACTTAACCCCGAACTCTATGTCATCTAAAGAAAAAACATCTTCGTTTGTAGAGACAATAGGAATGGTGTCCATGGCATTAGGGAACTCATAAATACTTTTAAGGTAGGAATTCCAATCCCTTAAGGGAATCCTATTATTTTCTTTAGTATTGCGATTTAGAATTTTGCTCAAGAACTTTTTAGGATCCAGCTTATATAGTTGTGAAAGTTGTTATTTCCTTTTATTGATTTAGTACCTTTTTTTCCTTTTAATTAGGGCTTTGTATGTATTGATCTTATCGAGTTTTAAGGATTCATTAGAAGCATCCCTAATAGCTTTCCTAGCAATTTTACATTATTTATCATACCAAGGGTTAGTCGTTTTATTATTCTTTTTATAGGACACCTAGAAAGAGAACTTGTTAATAGAAATGGAAAGGGTAGTTGTAAAATTATGATAGAGTTCTTCAATGTTTTCCTTATAAGTTAGGAGATTTAATTTACTATTTAAATCCTTTAAGAAAAGGTAAAATTTACTTTTTTCAAAGCGCAAATTCCTTTGATTATCAGAATTCTCTTCAATGGCGCTCCTATGCATGGAAAAGTTTAGAGTTAGGGTTAAAGGTTTATGATCAGAGTCAGGCTCATGGTCATTTAAAAGTTCAAAATTTGTTATTTGGTTGGAAACAGGGATATCAAATATCACATAATCTACGACACTACTACATATCCCATGAATACAAGTCATCTGGTTGGATTTTGGCCACTTCACTACTCCATTCCAAATTATTATCTCATGAGAGATGTAGATATTGACCAACTCAGCACCAAACAAATTCTCAATTAGGTCTTCAGATATTCTTTTGTAGCTATTAGATAAAAAAAACTATTAGATAAAAACAGGGTCCTCATCTAGCCATAAAGGATTATGGTTGGAATCAATACTTAAAAGAGTATCTTGTTTAGTTGCAGTCCTAGTATTAAATTCTCCTAGCAGGAGGATATTACCTTCATTTTTCAAACTATAAATATATTGTTCTAAATTATTATAGGGACAATTGTTATTTAGATTGATTTTCTTTTAAAAAGTAAAATTAATAAGTGCAAAATAGAAAATTTCTATATACATCTTCTTAGCATTGGTGTCTAAAATTTCTGTCCAAATGTACTGATTGAGAGGGTCAATCTTATGAAGATGAATGAGAAGAGAAATGCTCTTTCTAATATAACAAGCTATGCCTCCTATCCCTCTACGGTGGGATTTTTTGTTCCATGTCGACCACATGACAAATTATTCTATGTTAGGGACCTTAGACTCCTCATGCTCGCAAGTTTCAACTAAACAAATAATATCAATATCACTCGGGATCCAACTTATCATAGGACCTTTGCGCCATGGAAAGCCATGACGTTTCCCATGACAATTCCAAAAAAAGATCACGAGTGTCTCAAATTCCTATTTATTATTATACTTCTAGTCTTTATCCCTAACAATAGATTTTTTGTTTCTAATTATTGCTCATTTTCCTTTTTTCTTGGCTTCTTTTGTTAGAATATAGAAGATTGTGCTCGTTTTACCATTGAAGATACCCTCGTCACCCAACCACTGGCCGAAGCCACCCTCTGAGCACCTTGACCTTGACTGAGAAGAGAATCCTGGTAGCAATCCAATAGCCAAGAGAGGCTAATGCACCAAGCAAGAAATAGAAACTAAGTTGAACAGATGATCCCACCTAGAAGCTAGCGCACCACTTTCCCATCTCTCCCAGAAACTTGCACACCAAACTGTTGCTGCCTGCAACTGTCTGCATAGATTTAGCTCTCTCTGCAACTGCTGAGATGATGAATAATGAAACTGGCACCTTGTATTTATAGTGAACTGGCCAGGCTAACTGGGGCCGACTTCTCCTTCTGGGTATCAATAAATTCATTTCAAATGTATTTTTCCAGCCGACAACTTGTCTAGGGTTTCCTTCAATTCTTTGCTTCCTTTTGGAGGATTCTAGTCTCGTCATAAGTCACAATAGAGGTTCATACCTCCCAAAGCTACCATAATATTAACACTGCCTCCTAGCTAGGGACGTATGGTCTTGAGCACAACAGATCATTCAACTAGTAGCACTACAAGCACCTGTCATTATTATCCAACTGGATAATCTCCTATGACAACTGGTACAATATCAATTAATAGAACACACCTGTGTCTATTCGGGTAGTACGCAACTACTTGAATTGTTAAACATAATCACAAATAGTGGAACAAAGCCACCATAGTAGTATATCTACTGTCATATATTCTTCATAACAAACATTTGATAGCAACCTGCATAGAAACAATGTTATGATAAAAATTGAATCATCTGGGCCAATCTTTCACTCACATCTGTGAGATCTGAAAGAATATCTGCCCTCAGTATAGAATATCAACAATGGGCTATCTGCCCCATTCTTCTCAAACAAGGAAGAAGGATTATTTCTGATTTCTAAGCCTGGACCATTTCTCACCCTGGGCCATTCTTCCTACACTAATTAAAGTGCACCCTTGATAGAATGTATAAACCCTAAGAAATGTTTGGACCATTCCTCACCCTGGGCCATTCCTCCGACACTAAACAAAGTGTAACCTGGAGAGAATGAGTCTGCCCTAAGGAATGTCTGTCCCTGATTGTTGAGCCTGGACTATTCCCCACCCCGGGCCATTCCTCCGACACTAAGCAAAGTGTAACCTGGAAAGAATGAGTCTGCGCTAAGGAATAACTGTCCAGACCATTCCCCACCCTGGGCCATTCTTCTGACACTAAACAAAGTGTAACCCGGAGAGAATGAGTCTGCCCCGAGGAATGTCTGTCTTGCATCAACCTCCAAAATGGACCATTCTTCTAAACTACTCACAACTTTGAACTTCGAAAGAATGACTTCTTGACGAGGCGGACCATTCTACTTGACCACTACTCAGAGTGACTGCCAAGAAGAATGATTGTCCTAGATCACTCCCCATGTTAACCACAATGGGAAGTCACTGCCTATGATACATCAACAATCAGTCTGCCTCCCATGTTAACTACAATGGGAAGTCACTGTCCGTCAGAAATCTCAATCCACTTTCTGAACTGGAAAGCATCTGTCCAATCTGGACTAATTTTCAATTAAAAATAAATAATGTTTTCAGTGCTCCCTCCTAACTGGAGAGTTATTTAAATCACAAAAATAAATGTTTTTCAAGAATATTTTTTCTGTACCTTCTCCGAGCCTGGAGAGTCTTCCCTTTCAGCTAAGAGAGTTATTTCCATGATCCCCATCTTCTCTCGGAAATATGAAAACTTGATTCTGGATAGAGGTTTTGTCAGGATATCTATTGTCTACTCATCAGTGGGGTTATACTCGAGCTTTACCTCTCCTTCCTGAACTTTATCTCGAATAAAGTAGTACTTGATCTCAATGTGCTTTGACCTTTCATGAAACAATGGATGCTCGGATAATCTTATACAACTCTGATTATCACAATATATTATGATCGATTCTGGAGTCTAATCAAACAAATCGGATATTAACTTCCTTAGCCATACTGCTTCTGTGCATGCTTCACAAGCTGCCATATACTCTACTTCTGTTGTACTGAGTGCGACAGACTTATGTTTCCTGCTGCTCCAAGATATCATAGCGGAGCCCAAGCTGAAACACATACCTGAAGTACTCTTTATGTCTTCTGCACTTCTTGCCCAATCAGAGTCTATGAATCCATGAAGTTGGATATCACTGGATACAGTATATCTCAAGCCATAGTTTATTGTCCCACGAATATATCTTAGGAAATGCTTTGCAGCTATCCAATGTTCTTGTCTAGGTTCCACCTGGAACTAACTTAATGTATTTACAACAAAGCAAATATCTGGTTGAGTATTTACCAAATACATCAATGATCCAATTAGCTGCCGATATAGAGATGGATCTATTGGATCAGAATCTGGGACTTTCACCTTTCTTATATCCGCATTCATAGGAGTGTCCATGGACTTACAGTCCATCATTCCAAACTTCTGAAGGATCTTTATTGCGTACTTTCGTTGTCCAAGGAATACTTCACCACACTTCTGCCATACTTCTAGTCCCAAGTAATAATGCATGAGACCTAGATCTTTCATATCAAATTCAGAGGCTAAATCCTTCTTTCACTGGATGATTAGAGATTCTTCACCTGTTATGAATAGATCATCAACATATAATAGTAGAATCACAGGTGCGTTATCCATGAATTTGTAATAAAGGTTTGGATCTGCATGACTTTTGGAGAAACCAAGTCTTGTTAGATAGTTGTCCATTCTGGCGTACCAAGCCCTTGGAGCTTGCTTGAGTTCATATATAGCTTTCTTCAATCTGCAAACGTGAGTGTCTCTGGAGTGTACCTCGAATCCTTGAGGTTGTTCACTATATACTTCTTCTTCAATAACTCCATTGAGAAAGGTTGTCTTGACATCCATCTAGTGTAGATTCCATCCCATGGAAGCGACAAGAGATATGATAGCTCTGATGGAGGTATACCTTGCCACTGGAGCAAAGGTTTCGTCATAGTCTTCTCCCTCCTTCTGGGAGAATCCTCCGGCCATGAATCTTGCCTTATATTTATCCACGCTTCTATCTGCTGCATGTTTGATCTTGTATACCCATTTTGAGGTTACCACTGATTTCTCTTTAGGTCTGGGTACAATTTCCCATACTTCATTTTTCATAATGGACTAATGTTCTTCCACCATAGCTTCTTTCCATTGTCCCATTTTAGCTGCTTCTTCAAATGCAGTAGGTTCTTCATCTAGAAGCTTCGTCATGTATGTTGCATAACTTGAGAATCTTTTCGGTCTTTTACTCTTCCTGGACGTTCCTTCTGGAACCTTGATTCTTTCTGCGTCTTGTAATGTGGTTTCAAGCCAAGCTAGTTGTTTCTTGTTCTTTGGTATATTATCTGGATCAATGTTCTCACATGGCTCCATAGGATGATCAGGTTGATCCTTTTCGCTATTTTCACTTTTTGTGTTTTCTTCATTTGGTTCTTCAATTTCTTCTTCTTCTATAGTTTCTTCAATAGATTTTCTGAAGGCCATCCTTTCATTGAATGTTACGTCTCTACTTACTTCTATCTTGTGTTGTTCTAGAATATATATTCTATAGGATTTGGATGAATCACTATATCCCACAAATATCCCCTTCTTTCCTGAGGGTTCTAGTTTATTTCTTTTCTTTGGGAATATGAGAGTAAACTTGACATCCAAATATTCTTAAGTTTTCTACGTTAGGTTTCTTACCCGAGAATGCTTCTTCTGGTGTCATGTCCTTCAATATGCGATGAGGGCTTCTGTTCTGTACATATATTTCCGTCATTGCTGCTTCTCCCCATAGAAATATGGATAGATCTTGATCATTCAATAAGGCTTTTACCGTTTCTTTGATAGATCTGTTCTTTCTTTCCACTACACCATTTTGTTGAGGATTATGAAGAACAATAAGCTCCCTCCTAATCCCTGTTGATTTACAGAATGCAACGAACTCCTTTGAGGTGTATTCTCCTCCATTATCTGTTCTTAGTGTCTTGATCCTCTTGTTTGTAAGGTTTTTTGTTTTTGCCTTGAATTCTTGGAACTTGCTGAATACTTCATCTTTTGATTTCAGTAGGTACAACCACATCTTTCTTGAGTAGTCATCTATGAAGGTTACGTAGTAAAGAGATCCTTCTAGAGATCTGACTGGCATTGGTCCACAAACATCTGAGTGTATTAGATATAGGGTTTCCTTAGATCTATTGTTGCTGCTTGGGAATGGTTTCTTGATATTCTTCCCAAGGGCACATCCCTTGCAAATTCCTTCATGTGTGGATTTCAATTCTGGTATTCCTTCAACCATCTTTCTGAGGAAAGGTAATGCTTGATAATTGATATGAGCATACCTTCTATGCCAAATCTCATTAGGGTTGACTTCATCATGTACTAGAGCTTCTTCATTTCGTTCTAGTAATCTATACAGATTTCCTTCATGTCTTCCAATAACCCTAGCATCTTCTATACTGGAGTTCTTATGCCATGATAACACCTTTCCATCTATGAAGGTTATTCTGTTCCCTTTGTCTTCTAAACATGATATTGATACAAGATTATTTTCTAAACTAGGTACATATAAAACATTACTTAAGTGAACATGATTACCTGATTCCAACTTGACGGAGGCTTGTCCAAATCCTTCGACGGGGTAAGTGCTTTTGTCTCCAAGCTCTACTTTGTATGATGTCTTTCTCTCATTGAGATTTGAGAGTCTAGCTTGATCTCCCATCATGTGCCTAGAAGCTCCACTGTCGATTATCCACATATTGTCTTCAATTGTCCCAGTAAGTGCTGAGTAGTGTAAGAGACTGATTGTTTCACACTTGTCTTCAGTTGACTGGTAACTGGTCATGCCTTGATCCAAAACTTCAACTTTGTCATTTCTATCTTTTGAGAGATTCAATAGGTGCGCTGAGTTAGGGCACATCTGAATATCTTCTCCTTGAGCGAGATGCTCCATCACAAGGTGCCAGATCTGAGAATTAGGGTTTTTGCAACTGCTTCTGCTAGTAACTCTAGCTGTAGTGCTTTGGAAGCTGCTCCTGCTAGTAACATTAGCAACAGTTCCTCAATGAGCTCAATATCTAGCGGCTATGTTTCCTTCCAACGTTTTAGGCTGACTGAAGGGGTGTGGGCCCATAACCTGTTAGAATATAGAAGATTGTGCTCATTTTACCATTGACGATACCCTCACCACCCAACCACTGGCCGAAGCCACCCTTCGAGCACCTTGACCTTGACTGAGAAGAGAATCCTAGTAGCAATCCAATAGCCAAGAGAGGCTAATGCACCAAGCAAGAAATAGAAACTAAGTTGAATAGATGATCCCACCTAGAAGCTAGCGCACCACTTTCCAAGCTCTCCCAGAAACTTGCGCACCAAACTATTGTTGCTTGCAACTGCCTGCGCAGATTTAACTCTCTCTACAACTGCTGAGATGATGAATAATGAAACTAGCGCCCTGTATTTATAGTGAACTGGCCAGGCTAACTGGGGCCGACTTCTTCTTCTGGGTATCAATAAATTCATTTCAAATGTATTTGTCCAGCCGACAACTTGTCTAGGGTTTCCTTCAATTCTTTGCTTCCTTCTGGAGGATTCTAGTCTCGTCATAAGTCACAATAGAGGTTCATACCTCCCGAAGCTACCATAATATTAACACATCCTTCCTTAATTCATCTTGGTATTTTGGAATGAGGTCTTCATTTATAAATATTTCTGACCCTTTTAAGCTCGGATTTACTGAGTATGCTATATTTATGATCATTACAACTTACTTTGACACAGATCAACCTATCTTTGTGATCAATTATTTTGCCTAGCCTCTTTGTTTCTATGAGGTGAGATGTATCAATTTGTGATTTATTATTTAATTCTTCTTTTACTATTGCTAGCCTATCCTCATCTTCTTATTCTTTTATACCAAAAATTATGAGGTTCAAGGCTCCTTTGTTATGCTCATGGTCCATTTCAATTAGATTATTCATTTCCTCTTTGATGGGTTTGATATCCAATTTGTTTTCCATATTACTGAGGGTCAAATTGTTGGTTAGTTTTTCTTCTCTCTTTAATCATATCTCTCAAATTGTGATTTTCTTCAACCTCTCCCTTGGTTGATTGTTTATGTTTTTCCATTTATTGAATCCTATCTTTTATTGTCTACAATTCACTCTTGAACCCTAATAATCTACCCTCTATTTGAGTTTGAATGGTATATTTGAAGAGTCTAATTTTTTTTATCAATCATTGCCTCTAGTTGTATTTGGATTTTTAGGTCTCTTTCTTCATTCATTTTTTCTAATGATTCTAACTCTATTTGGCTTTTGGCATCTTCCTCATCTATTTGTCTTTTGGCATCTCCCTCTTCTCTCCTTTTTTCCACTGATTCCATATAATGGTAAAGGATCTCTAGGGTGATTTTAGGGGGCCTCCCCCTCTTAGGATGAGTTTTTGGAATAAGTGGTGGAGTGCTCATATTGAAAATAAGAGAAAAAATGTAACAATTATTATTTTAGATTGAATTTAAGAATGTGATTTTTTTTTAATTCATAATAATGATATTAATTATTATCTCTCAAATGCCCGCAGGGGTGTAGACCGATTGGCAAGTGCCGTGTAAATGGAAGGAACTATGTAAAATGAGGTCTCAAGGTCGATTCTCACCCCGATTTACTCGGAGGGCGTGCGTGTTACGGATTCCCCTAGTATAAAATAAAAAAAAATAAATAAATAAATAAAATAAAATAAAATAAAATTATTATCTCTCAAATCAACTTTTACTTATGAAACTTAAAAAATAAAAATAAATAAAATATATTTAAATCTCTTTAATTTTCTCAAGTTAATAGATTATAAATATATTTTAAATTAAAATTGACTCAAAGTAAAAATTGACTCACCTCATTTCATGTGTCCATGTGCTCAAGTGATTGAAGAAGTCAAAAATAATTTACCAACATTGACCCAAGTGGAACTAAAAATTATTCAAAAGTGAAAAATAATTTACCAACATTGGCCCAAATGCCCAAATGGAACTAAAAATTATTCAAAATTGAAAGAGCATTCTGAATAAGTTCCCCTCACCAAAAAACTACAAAAATTATTCTCGTAAAAAAAAATAAAAACCAAAAAAAGAAGTTAGAAATTATATATATATATATATATATATATATATATATATATATATATATACGTTTTTAAGAATTTTATGAAAATAATTTGATTATAAAATTTAAAATTTTAATGTTTCTTCTTATTTTAATCAAAATCTAATTGGAATTTTGGTTGAATGCAAAATTGTGACTTTAGCATTTGTCATTTTGGACGCATTCCAAGGCTATTAATTACTCAAATATTTATAATTGCAATTTGAGCAATGAAAAATGACATTTGATAAATCCTTCCTCCATGAGATTGAAGCTAATACGAGCCAATTTGAGTGCCCCATGTCAAATGCCAATATTTTTTTTAGTTTCGTATTATTTTAAAACAACATAAATGGTTTGAATATATATATATATATATATATATATATATATATATATAATTTTGTTATGATCATGATCATTGTAGACGAGTGTCCCAATGACCAATGATGTTTCATTGAGTATAGTAAAACTTTTGATACACTATTTAAGATTAACAATAAGATTCTACTAGAACATTATTGTCAAGTTTAGGAGTTTAGGAAGAGTGAGAGTTCTACTAGAACATTATTTCCAATTTTAGGAAGAGTGAGGGCTCATGAGAATAAATCAATTTCTATATAGGAGTTAATAAAGGTCTCCCCTATCCTCGACCATTTTTTGACAAGTTAGAGGATTGCTTGAAACAAGGGTGTGTTTGCATGACTCTCACTGGTCCATACTCATCATCCTTTTGCTTTGTTCTTATGATATTTTTTTATGGAAAAAAGTACCTATAATCTTGACAAGAAACTAAAAATCCTCAATAATTTCTAATGTAGTATGGGTATGAATATTGACACCGATAAACGAAGGTTTTGATCACCGAATTCAAAAAGATCACTTATGCTCATTTCATGTATGGAAAAAACTTGGAGGAAGTGACTTCATACGAATATCAGAGAATCGATCACCATCACAAGATTAACTGGAACTATAGCACTGAGAAAATGATAATGAAAATATTATTATGGGCTTGAAAATAGTTGTATGTTATTAGACCTTTCGCTATGAGATAAGAAGAAACTCCTCTTTGAGACTCTAATTGTGGGGAAAGATATAGAAAATCCAAAAGAATTTTATAACTTATAATATCAAAATTAAAGGTAATACACCCTATCAGGTATCTTCCTCATATAGGCTAGTCTTCCCCCATCGAGAGAATGACTATGACTAGTAGCTAATGTAAAAGTTCAAGATTAAGAACATGCTGGAAAATAGGCTTCCTAAGATTTCTTGTAACTCTAGTTGAAATCACTTACACCTCAAGTGGGGGTGGCATTGGCTTTAAGATATCAAGTCTTGGCTAAATAATTGTGGAATAAAGGAAGAGGTTAAGTTGCAAAATAATAACAATAATATTAAAAATATTATTACATCTAAATTTAAGGAGTAATTATGGTGTGATAAAGAATTAGAAGATAAGATAAAATTGAGATACTATTATGAGGTAATCAACCCTAATTTGAAATATCAAAAGTATATATCTATTTTAACTAGCATAAAGAAGAAAATCTGCATTGGAAAATAAGAACAAATTCTCATATGCTCAATAGGGAAACAAGGCATTGGGCACTGGGAAATTCCTAAAACATTGAGGTCTCCAAAATTTGTCATATTTGTGACACTAAGACATTGAAGATGAAAAACACTTTCTCTTAGAATACTCTCTTTACACCCACAATAAATATCAATTTCAAAATATTTGTGAGAATATCAACCTTCCTAACCTTCTAACTCATCAAGACTATGTTAATTTATAAATTCTTCTCTTAATATTTTTGAACGTTCAAATAAAATTCTAAAAAAATATGTCAAAATCATATGAAAGTCAATCAATATTAAAAGTATTTATGTAACTCAAAACTCATGGATACTTTGATCATATACATATTATTAATTTAATGTATATTAGTTATTATTTTAATATTGTCAAATCCCACTAGCGCGATTTAGTTATTATTTTAATATTGTGAAATCTCGTTAGCACGATTTAGTTATTATTTTAATATTGTCAAATCCCACGAGCATAATTTTCGACGTGCCTCGTTTTGTAAGGTGATGCGGGTTTGAAACTCGGTTAGCTAGGAGGAGACACCTAAAATCCATCCATGCTAAGGATTGGTGTGGCCTAGGATGAGTGGGATATCTGAGTGATTTTGACGACTTAGAGATCCATAGATTGTAGTTTCTTAGACCACGGGATAGTCCTGCAAATCACTGACTAACTAACAAACAAAAAAATATTATTTTAGTATTAAAAAAAATTAAATTGATAGCGAAAATAATTAATGAATTTAAACTTTTTATTTCTTATATAGAATTACTATTTTTTTATAAAGTATTACAAAGTATTACCCAAGCTTCTAGGCCTCAATGAACAACCTCGTGGCGATTAAGAATTAACTGATCTAGAAGAGAAACTATTGGTTATGACCTTTTCATCTAGCTAGATACGAACTTGAGTCAAATCATAGTAAGGGCCATCCCAAGGCCACTCCCCTTATTGGTACACATTGGGAGAAATATTCATATTTTTTGTATTTTTTTCTTGATGATTTGACCATCCCCTCTTCCATGGATTTAGTTGATATTTTGTATGTATTCCTTGCACATGGATTGAGGGCTATTATTTGATATTTTTACCTCTTCCTCCTTGTACTCATCCATTTGCACATTTATTGTAGAAATGGTTACACCTTCGAGACCACATCATGGAGTTTTTACTTGGCACATGTAAAAAGGTTTTGCTATTTTTACCATGAATGCACATGTGTGGGACTTTTATCCATCTTCATTGTGGGTTGAGCCTTCAATACTCGATATTTTGGCACATTTATTAATTCTCTTTGATGGTGCATTTTGGCTTGGAGCACCCACATCTGTCACTTGTACTTTCTTATTAATTGGTCTTCTCACTATTTTTGGATGGCACATGTGAGAGGGTAATTTTTGTGATGTATGTTATCTTATTAGCAAATACATTTTGATAGAGTGCCCCGATTGTCGCCATATCAACACCATTATATGTAGAGTGGATGCAACATTTTCCCAAAAAGTGGTTACAATAAAGAATATGATAATATTAAATCAGTTATGGAAATTTCAAATCTGCCATTTTAAAACCTTCGTTGCATTTTGACCAAACGTGGCATTCAGAGTTGGACATTGTTCATTTTTGAAGGTTTTTAGGAGATAACTAACTTGGAGGAGTTTGAGAGCACACATTCGAGCTTGTTTGCATGGTAAACTAGTTTGGAAAAGACACTTGGCATAATCAACATTATTTTATTATTGTTGTCTTGTGTCATAGATTTTGTTAGATGATAAAATTATTATATTGTTTTCCTTGAAGATAAGGATGTATATTTTATTAATTTTTCTTGGAGAAAAGTAAATGTCAAAAACTCATTGTTAGATTAAGGAAGTTTTTGAGGAGATATAAATGTAATGTTCTATTTGTATTTCTTAGAGAACAAAAGATCTAAGAAAACAATTAATTTTTTAATGTAAGGGTAGCTAAACAATACTATGTATAAAGAGTAGCTCATCCCATTTTATGTATGGTTGGATTTGGGGACATTTCCCCTTGAGCTTAATTGAACATCTAGAACATAACACAAGTAAAAAGGTTTTTATCCTATGAGATGTATGTGTTAGGATTCATTTGTTAAATGTAATATTTCAAGAGGATGTGATTGGAAGGGATAATGTATACCCGATTTAAAATTTAGGCATGAATTTCTCTCTACAGCTTCAAGCATTTGAACTATAAATATTTCTCTCTCTTATCACATTTTTCCAGCATTTGCAAGGAAAGCTAGAACAATTTTAAGTAAAATAAAACAATAAGAGTTCATTTTCTTTAAAGCCCAACCATGAAGACAAAATGTTGCAAAAATGTATACCATCTGACAATGACAATATTTCGAGTAAGAAAAGAACCATCTCCTCTACACTTCCCACACTTGACAAGACCATGATATTGGAAAATGAAACAAGGAAGCCTCCCCTCTCCTTTATAGTTCCCACAACTACAAACAATGCAAGAAAAATAGGTGAAACTTGGAAAAGAAGCAATCATATAATACAGTAAGCAGATCAAAATATATAATCATGCAAGTATGATAGGGATTAAAGAAATTTTTGATAACCATACAATTAAATAATTTATGTTACCCACACAAACAAAAGGAAATGCTTGCATGCCTTGCAAAACACATGCTTACATTGAGTCTGATCCATCGATGTGTGCAATGAGGCCCCTTCCATGAAAAACAAATCATATTATCATTGTAAGAGATGTATAGAAACCATGGTCCTTGTTGTTGTTGTTGTTTTTGTTTCAAATAGGACAAGGAAACTCACCATGTTTAGCACAGCCTACCATTTTCCACATTCATGAAAAATAAATAAATTATTTCATTTTCTCATAAATCATGGAAAATAAATTTAATTAATATTCAAAGCCCATTTTTAGGTACTATACATATGTGTAAAATGTGTGGTATATTACTACAACTTTGAATTCCCATCAGAACACTTTTCTACATCTTCAGAATGTGGCACCTTCACCCTAGCCTCTTTTCATGATACAAGTAGAAGTGAAAATTTTGATTTCATATCCAATTCCCAAGGTCCAGGTTTTGGAACAAACTCTTTCCCATCTATTGGGCCACCAACATATGGGATTTTGGTGGTGATGAACTTTTCTTCTTTTTCCTCTAAAGTTTTCGCTACTGGTCAAGTCTCTGGAAAAGTATGTGGTTCATTAGGAGAAGACATAGTTTTTGTAACAAAGACTCATTCTTGACACTATCATTTCTACATGGGAGTCTATGGAGTGGGAAAGGGACATTAAGAAACAAAATATAATCTTGAATAGTGCAACTTGAGGAGGTAGACCTTGGAGAGTCAAGAATAGGGAAGAATTGACAAGTGATTAGGGTATCATAGGACTATTTTGAGAGTGTTAATGAAGAATGAGATGTATAGGAGGTATACCTATGGGTTCTTTAAAGGTTTGTTTCTATGAGTAGAGAAATACTAAAGTAGAAGCACATTATTTGATTTGTACTTATACGAAATTAGTCATAGGAAATGGACAAACTCCTATGTGTTGTAACATTATTCATTAATAAAGTTTAGGCACCCACCTTGAGTGTTTCCCTAACAATGCAATGTTGTGGTTCATTAATATGGGATATTATCGTTCCTTGAAATGTTTACTTGGCTAAGGTAGTGTTGCACACCTTAAAGTGCTTAAAGTGAAAAATTAGGTGGAAATATCTATGGTCATGAAAGTTGGTATTAGAGAAGAACTTTTCTAAAGGAAAGTTGGAATGTCAAATTGTTAATTGCTTCACAATTTGTGCATGTTTCTTGAATGTTCTTCTCCTACGAGGGAGCACACTGGTGACTAATAATTCCAATGACAAAGAGATGAAATAGACCTTGAAGGATCATTTTTTACCACAGAATTAGACTTGGATTGCACAAAACTAGTTAATGGATCTTAAGCATACAAGCAATGTTTGGAAATTCATCAAGGTGTTTTTGGGCCTTATGTTGGAAATCAAGGAATTCGATGATGAATATATGTTGTCTCACTTTATGAAGGGGCTACAACGTTGGGTTCGAAATTCACTCTGAAACTAGGACATGCATAATATTTACTTGGCCATCGTTGTAGTATGTAAGATGTTGTACTTCAAAAAATGAACTTGGGGACTTTTCCAAGTTCATTTCATAAATGAACTTGTTGATTTAATGAGTAACCTGAGAATGTAACTAATGATGTAACTATATAATGACGTAAGATAAGTAAATGATTTGTACCTTGTCGAAAATGCATTGTAGATTGTGGTCGAGGTGACCTCCCTTCAAACATGCATTTGTCAAAGACAATAATAATTTAAATGGTTGAATAATAACTAAACATCAATGAGGTTGCATTTGATAAAGAGAAATAAATGTTATATGACTGAATAATAATTAAACATGTATGATTCTCTATAAATAATAAAGGGGATACCTCATGAATGATCTCCTCTTGGTTTCAAGAATAATTTATTCTCTTCTAAACAAGATCAACCACATGAAAGTGGAAGCTCATTTGTCCCCTCCCCCACTTCAAATCACTCTCAATTCCCCATACCCAATCATGCATAAAAGTTGCAAAATAATAATTACATATAAATGAAAGAAAGAAGGTACATGCATACATAACATATAAGGTTGACACAAAACTAGAAAAACAAAAAATTGTATAGTTAATAATTTATATTAATAAAATTTTCATAATGATATGTATAATATGAATAAAGTATTTGGTACTTGCAATTCGAGCTTTTAATGTCAAGTAACCACCTTGGTGATTTTTTGTTGCCCATGTTTTTGTACCCTCCCAAAAGTTGTACCATGATTTCACTACATCCACACCTCCAAACGGTCATATGTTCCTTTCACTGAATGCATCATTCTCTTGTCACTATTTGTCTATCTCCCATTCAATCTTTTAATCTTAAGTAACCACCTTGGTGAAGTTTCTGTAGTCCATGTTTTTCTAGTATTGCCTTGGTTTCTTTTCATAGGCTTCAAGACACATAAAAAAAAAAGAAGATATCGGTGGCCACCCACCTTTTCCAAATGGATCAAAACGACTTTCTGACAGTTTTGGTAATTTACTATTTTTAGCAGGTTTTAACTTCCGGGGCCATTTTGAGGGTCCAAATGAAGGTTTTTCGAGATCAAGGTTTTAAATGATAGACAAAGGCATATTGATCCCCCAAAATGAATCTCCTCGACGATACCTTTCCAACGAGCTATCACACGCCTAAAACGGAGATCGTATACAAAAGTTACGACCCCGGGAAGTTGATGTACTCACTTACCCAAACGGGGCCCACATGAATTTTGGCGCTTCATCTCCTAGGGTTAGGTTTTCAGATGTCTAGGACTTTTGGCATTCCCGTTTATTGTAAAAATAACTTCATAGCCTCATTGTAATCATCTTCTGGCGAATGCGAGTAGCCGTCACATCTCTTCTCAGAGATAAGCTGCCACCATTCTAGCGAGTCTTCCACTCTGTATTTTTACAGTCTCTGTACATTTCTTTCATTAATAGAAATCATGTATTACTGTATATCTGTGTTTATGGTTGCATCTTCAATACATTTCTGTTATATTATTGAATATCTGCAATATCTCTATGCATTTCTTTATTATATCTCCGATCTCATTTCGTGCCGAAAATAATCTGGATCAGAAATACTAGAAAAACATGGGCAACACAAACCTTATCAGAAATGCGTTTTGGATCATGGAGGTGACCTCCCTTCAAATCTGCATTTTTCAAAGACACTAATAGGTTAAATGATTGAATAATAACTAAACATCTATGAGCTTGCATTTGACAAAGAGAATTAAACGCTATATGACTGAATAATAATTAAACATGTATGAAACTCTAGAAATACTAAAGGGGAATACTTCTTGAATGAGCTCCTCTTGGTTTCAAGAATTATTTTTTCTCTACTAAGAAAGACCAACCACGTGAAGGTGGAATATCATTTGGCTCCTCCCATCCCCGCCCCCTCACATCACTCTCAATTCCCCATACACAATCATGCATTACAGGTAGCAAAACAATAATTAAAGGTAAATGAAAGAAAGAAAGTATATTCATACAAAACATATAATGTCCATGCACAAATAGAAAAACAAAAAATTGTACAATGAATAGTTTATATTAATAAAATTTGTCTTGAAAATATGCACAATCACTTATTTTTTCGCTTCTTCTTTTTTATGAGTCTAATGAGTGTATCATCGTCATGTTCATATGAATCCTGACCTTCAACTATTGGGTTATATTTGGCTACTGGAAGGTGAGGGGTCATCTCAAGCATTCTACTACTTCTAGTAGCAAGATGTGGATGCTGATGCACTACAAGGGGTGCATACACTACAATAACAAAAATCATTAAAAGGACATGGTTAGTTATTATTCTTAGAAGTGTTGTAATAGTATGCATATCATTACAAATTTTTTACCTGGAGGAGTAGTGGAAACCAATGGTTGTATTTTTTTTGGTTCCTCTCCTCTCTGAGCATCCTCATCTACATGCTCTACCATTAAAAAAAGAAAAAATATAAGTACACAATCTGAGGGAAATATTTATAATTGTCATATTATACATTTTATTTTAAAGACATGCATAACATGATGGGTTTGTGAACCACTAGTATCACGGGGTTGTTGTCCACCACCATCAAATGAACCCCTGTTTCTTTCCTGCTTAAAATATATAAAGACATAATTAATTGATGGGTAAAATCAATTGTCAATATATTGGAAAAGTAATCAACAAGTACAACCTTGTAATTTTATTTACCAACTCATTCAAATGGTCAGATTGTGTTTGTGATGCCTTCCTTTGTCGATTTTCCACCACATATTGAAAGCCAAAATTGAAGTCGATCATCAAATCTTGTTTTGTGGTGCATTGTTGAAGGTATCCCCCTACATCACATGACATACAATATGGATTTTTTCTTATTAGCTGCAATTAGATAAAATTTTCATGATGACGTGTATAATGTAAATAAAAGTATTCGATACTTACAATTATAACTTTAAATATCAAGTAACCACCTTGTCCAAGTTTGTGCTGACCATGTTTATCTATTCTTGTCTTTGTTGATTCTTGTAGAACTAAACTAAATTCATCATATTCAATGCAAAAGATCATATATTACCTTCTAGGGAAAGGTGGTGTCTTCTCGTTGTTTCTTAATGCACTCTCCTTTGTGTCCTCTTGTATATTCTTCCATTCCTTCTCAGGAATGGCCAAAGGACGATAATACTTAGGGTTCTTTTTCAATTGAAACCTATATTAATCTATGCCATATTTCAAATATGTACCGGCCCTCAAAGTGATTTCATATGTGTTGAATATATCACCAAACATGCCGACCATATGGTCTGTAAGATTATTTTTCAAATATTTATTCTAGGCATTCCACCATGTGAGAATGGTGGGCTCGAGATGTCTAGATCCTTTTCGTGCAAGGTCCTATAAAAAATATTGTTTCCTGAAAAATGATATGATAATTAGATTAAAATAATATGAAATATTTATGTTTGAATCAAATGGTCGGAATTAACTATTTAACATATTCAAAAATACATGGTATTTGTTGTATCTTCAAAGGAACCAAGTTTTCATCCACCAATAAGCTGATGGAGAGTGTTCACAAGCTTTGAACATGTGTTTTCCCAGGATAACAATGCTCTAGCTCTACAAAACCAATATTTTCATGAGACTCTCCATGTAGACCCTCATGAGCATGGTATATCATGTGTAGTGGGGGTGTCTCATGGGCCCCAAGAGTTTCAGACCTCTGAGCCACAGATGGAGAAGAAAATACTCTCGCTAGCATGTGGCTCGTGCTAGGACATTGTGGGGTTTGTGCATCACTTCCACCAGCAATGTCCGCATGACCATATTGTCCATTCGGAGTCAAAATTTCCTTTAGAAAGAAAATTTTAGAGTATTTCTCATATAACAATATCAGAGATTTTTTTTATAAATCAATATATGTCTAAAATGACGTTTTTTTTTTTTAAATTGTGCTTACCCCATATTTTTCTATATCCTTCCTTAAAATATCCATCATTTTTTTCCCCTCATCTGTAAGTGGCTTATACCTACCTAATTCAATGCATTCCTTATATTCCTTTCTCGAGGCCTTTTGAATTGTTTCCACCAGGTTGATGGAATCATATATTTTATTCCATGCAAAATATTGCTCTGACGATGTGCTTGTCTACATCAACAAATAAACATGTCACTTAAATTATTGGAAGAAAGATTTGATATGAAAAACATTGTCATATCTACTCCGAGCTAGCCGATGCCCTCCCATGATCACCCTACCACATTGTAATATGCATGAAAATTTAGAATGTTACAAAATAATCTAAGAATCATGAGCTATTAAAATGTATGTTAAGGATATAAAAAGGAAAACAACAATTACAGGTTTGGTATACCGGTAGAACATGTTTACCCCCATAATAGTGTTGGAAATACTTTTGGTGGGGGCGGGGGGGGCGCGGTGAATTAGTATTTGTGAAATAATACCACTTTTAACCACAATATATAAATGTGAACTTTATCAGTAGTATGTCATCAATGTATCATCTATGATTGCATTCAATATATCATGAGAATATAATCATAAGCTACATCACACCAAATACACAACACAACAAAATTTATGTGGAAACACAAATGGGAGAAAACCACAAAATGATTTCTGATATATAAAACATTACATTCATTGGAAGCACCAGCATCCCAATTCTCCAACTACAACTGGAATGAGGCTTCAACCCCTTATTTATAGGATCCAACCTGAAGGAAGCTACAACTCCCTGAATTCTCTAGCCACAACTGGAAGGATGCTCCAACCCCCTAGTTTGCAGGCTCTAACCTGAAGGAAGCTCTAACTCCCTAGTTTCTCTAGATCTAACCAAAAGGAGGCTATGAACCCTTATTTACAGGCTCCAACCTGAAGAAAGATCCAAATCCCTAATTCTCCAGCTCCAACTCAAAGGAGGCTACAACCTCCTTTATTTTCCATGTCATGCCTCCATAAAATATAAGTTTAGACCAAACTGTCACTACCACAATCACTTCCACTGTTAAAATGTCACTGTCAACATTTCACTGTTAACCTGTCATTGTCAACCTGTCATTGCCACTATCACTATCTCATTAACCTATCACATCAACTCGTCGCCATCAACATGTCACATCGACATGTCACCATCAACATGTCAAATCAACCTGTCACCATCAACATGTCACATCAACCTATCATTGAAACTTTTGGTTATAAGATCTTGAAAAACTATTTTGAAAAGTTGACATTCACAAAGATTTTCAAGCCTTTGCTTTAAATTTGAAGTGTCTAGTTTGTTTTTTCATAAATGCTCTAAAGTTTTATTCTCTTTTGTTTCTTCCAAACACCAAAAGTTGCACATTCATATCCTTTGAGTAAGTCAAGACCATAAAATCAACTCTTAACTTAAAATATATTAGACTTTTTTTTTTAGGGTTCACCAAGTAGTCTAGGATTTAGGGCCTTGAAATAGGTGTGAAGAGGAAACTCTTCAAGGCCATCTAAAAAAACATTGGAGTCTATAATAGGGAGTTTCAAAATTCCAGCATCATAAGAGTCATTCGGGACCCCCCTCTAGCATAGGGGCTCAACACGAGGTCGCGTAAGGAAAGGTAAAGGAGATAACCCCTCCAAAGTCGTACCAAGCGTAGTGGGGATTGTATATTGAGGGTATTTCTTGGGAATCACACTGATCACATTTGACTATGGATACTCATGGACCTCGAATCCATTCAAGATCCTTGGTTGTATTCCAGAACAATTGCATTATGTACCCTTGAAGAGATTCATACTTTGTTATCCTACTCATTACGATCATCCCTACTGTCGACTGTACCTGCCTACTGACTAACTACGAGATGGAAACCTAGCTGCCTATTTTTATGGAATTACATAGGTTAATGCAGGGGTATAACACAGTACTTAGGGAAGACGTCGAATCATTCTTTTTAGAGTATACCCGAAAGGTTTTTCCTTGTTCGAGTTACACTTGCAATGGTAAGTTTCTCTAGTGTCGATTGGCGTAACTGTTCTTCCCACTAGTTAGTATTTTGCTTGATTTTCCTTTAGGAACTTTTAGTGTGTGATTTGTGATTCATGTTATATAAAACTTACAATTTCAATTGATCATTTAACAAGGTGGAAGATCAAAAAATATACTATTCCCATAGGATTTAGGGCCTGTCGTCGGTTACTTTGGAGCCACCTCTTCCACTGTTGAGGCACATGCTAGATAAAGAAGGCTCATTCGAAGCTACCGGGCCAAAATAAATTGTACCCAATCCAACTCTGAGAGAATTCTTTTTATCCCTAGAGGAATCCATTGTTTCTGACCTCGAGACCGAAGGTTTCAGGCTAGAAAATCCTCCGATCACTGACTTATCGGTGACGCTTCTAATTTAGATCATCCCTCATGAGGTGAATTCTTCTGAATGATAGTTTTTTCGACAAGTGGCGATGGAATAGAATAATTATACTTCATCATGGAGTCCTCATACTCCCATCCCATCTATCGCAAGAGGAGGCATTGTACCTCCTCCCCCACCTCTACCTATCAGGACTCCGACTGTCCAGACGCCAACTACTTTTGTTAGTGGCTTGATTCCTTCGACGACTTTACCTACTGTCCCCTCTATTAAAAAAGTGCCGGACGCTTCCTTTTCATATGGGATGCCTCGTTTTAAATCTAAATCAGTTCTCACATACTCTACTCTACAGACCATTGGTCTGGAAGTAGGGAGATCTAATTCTCCCTTGCAAGGACCCACCGTAGGCACCACTACCCCATTCAATGTCATTCCTTATGGTGGGGGTCACATCCCTCCTCCATTCCCTTTGCTCAATGGCACATTTCAGCATCCAATTAGACCTAATACCAACTATATTTTTTCAGTGGAGGGAGTCAGGGACCTTCATCCTACACGAATTTGGTGGGATCAACGTTGTTTTCTTTGTTCGGTGCGTTTGGAAATAACGCTTTTACTTCGTCTTCTTTTTGGACTGGGGAAACCTCATCTTTGGTTAACAAAACCCTATGCAAGGATTCATTCCTTTGCAGGGAGCGATGACAAGAGTGTACTCCTAGAAAGGTCTTGGGAATCCTTGGCAGGGCTCGTTTCCTTCACAAGGGATGTTGATTGGGGGAAAACCCTCCCAAGCTTTGTTGAACCCCAGAAAAGGTTCATTACCTATGCCAGGAGGGTCACATGGAGGCATCCCAACCAAGTTTCATGGAACACCATACAGGGAGAAATCCCTGCACAAGCCATGTCATCTAACTTTGGGAATCAGTCAACGATGCAACATCAGACACAAACCCCTTTCATTGGATAGGGCCATCATGGTGTCTACCAAAACCCTGGCCAAAAACCAAACTTTTCCTAGAAACCTGGTGCCATCCAAAATTCAAGTCTCTCTTTTCATGTAAATACGCCACAATCGAGACTACCTTTTCTAGAAACTATGAAATTTTCAGACTTTTCAAGATTGTCAAATGACTCGATTTGTCATGATCTGCGTTGGCCCCCCATGCTGACTAAGTTTCCTTCCAACATCCCTAAGTTTGAGGGAAATCTTGGAGAAGATACAGGTGATCACGTGACAACCTTTCACTTTGGTGCTCATCCAACTCATTAAAAGATGACTTCGTTCAGTTGCACTTGTTTCAACTCACTCTTATAGGGGGTGCAACGAAATGGTATATCGAGCTCAACATCTCAAAGCATGCTTACTTTAATGACCTAGCTATGGTTTTCTTGAACCATTTCTAGCAACCAGTGAGATATGATGCTGACACTGAGTTGCTGGACAACTTCGAGTAGACGAAAGTTGACCATATATTGGATCACATTTGAGAATGGTGACGATGAAAGAGTTTTATTAAATTCAAGGTCCCTCCTACATTTTTTCTCAAGTGGTTCATAAATTCTTAGGTTACTTGCATGTCCAAAGATGTAGCAACACCCGAGGTGTTTTTTGAAGAAGAGGCTATCATGAGAGCCCAACAATTGGAGAAAATTTACTCTCAGTCTTGTATGCTATACGAGATATTACTCGATGCACCCCGATCAACTCTCGACAAATCCAAATAGAATTCTAGGTCTCATGTTGATGGCATAGTAGGATCAACACAAAACAAGTCCATGGATCTGTTGTCTAATCAGTTACAACAATAATCGATTCAACAGACTATGGTCATCTAAACTCCTAGTTCGATTACCCCCATAACCCAGATGTCAGATGTACACAATGTGCAATCAAAAAATCCCAAGGGTAACCAAAAAATCAAGGGAAAGAGGAAACATAAAAACAAGAAGTGTAAGGGGGATAAAAAGGCTGCAAATAATGTTTGGAAGGGAAAAAATGAAAAGATAAAGGTGAAGTTTCTATGCAATCTTTGAACGAATGACCACTTGACTCACCAATGCCCTCGACTTGAGGAAGCCTAGAAGATATTAGAACAACAACAACCTTCCATGTTAACTAACCCTTTTCCACAAGGGAAAAATATGGCTGAAGATTCATCATACACGAGTGCGCCTAGGGGAATTCGAATAAACCTAATGCCCAATAATAATAATGGGGGCACAAATATCTATATGATGAAATTCGAAGAAAATCTATCAGCTGGGGATCATAGCTACGAAACGCTAGAATTTGTTGAGAAGGGAAAAGAGGCCTCCAACCCATTGACTCCTCTTCAAATTGAGAAGACAGTGGGAGAAACAATGACTTGCATCCCCAAGGGTGCATTCAAAAAGGATTATCACAACCCAAATGCGAGGGTTGCTCAAAATTACTCCATCATGCAGGATCTGGCATAAACTCCTTATGCAATGTCTACTCTAGAAGTTCTCCATAGTTACCCCTCACAGAGAAAAGATTTGTTGTCTTCCTTGGGAGAAACCGAGCCCAGTAACTCGGGAATGATCATTTTTTATCTGACAGACCATAAATCTCATCTTCCTCACCATGTCGCTTTTCAAATAGTAGTGGAATACACCATGAAATTGTTGACACAGAACATTTTTCGTACAGTGGTTGATGAGGGTGCCTTGACTTGCGTGATCTCATTGGCATGTTGGAAGGCCATCGACCAACCTGAGTTGTCTTCATCACCCACATTGCTTACAATGTTTGACGGTCGATCCTTCAGAACACATGGTATAATTCCCTCTTTCCTTATGTAGTTGGAGGGAGTTGGACCTACGCCATGAACGCGGTTGTAGCCTCCTTTTTTGGGGTCTTACATTTTCCTAATGAAGGACGGATTATAATCGTTGACCAACTATCCTGTTCTTTCCCTAACCCTTCATCGGGGGCATCCATGGTCCCGATGATTGATAACCCACAACCAGGCACTATCAACTTAGGTGCCAATTTGTTTATGTATTTGATGGGAACTTTTGATTATCTTCCAACTTCCAATGATGTTAGGTTTATTTAGGTTGTCCCCGACTAGCCGAAGGCTACAATTTTTCAAGTTGCATCTGTTATCACACAGGTTTGTAATGGGGTGTTTTTCCCTGAGGAATGGACACCATAGAAAAAAAGTGACAAGAATCATGCAAAAAACCCACAAACCAGCCTTATCCTAAGTTTTTGGTGCCCGAGCGCGTTATACTAAGGGGCGCGTAGATTTGAGTGGCTAAGATCTACACACTCAAATCTATGACGCAAGATCCATATCAGAACCCCTCGACCTTCTACCTTTAATCGAGGGGGGGTCCGAGTTGGTGGTTTTTGAGCGTGGGCCCCCCACTAACATGGTGCCTCCTCTCTAACTCGGATGCCCCCCCTCGCACTAAACCACTAACTGCCTACTCCCCCCTCCGAGTAGACCACTCACCGCATCCGTTTACCGCCCTTTCCTTCTGATGACACTTGTCTTCCACTTGCATGTCTCCTCTCGCCTATCATATCAACGCCTTTCCCCTCTCTGATCCTCCTTTCCATGTGCCTCCCACTCTAGTTTCATGTCATGTCTCCTTCCTGCTTCTACCTCTCGCCTTCTTCCATCTATTTCCCATGTCACCTCCACCTATATGGTTGTCCCCACTCTCCCTCTACCACCGCATCCCCTCTGCTCACCACATCACCCCTACACCTTGCCACCTCAACTCTCGCATGTCGGTGCCCACGCTTTCCCGATCCCATTTCCATCGATGCATTTTTCCACATGACTGCCCATCTCCTAGTCGAGTCCTTGTCAACTCCACCTTCGTCCACCTACCTGTCTTCCATGTAAGCATCCAACAAAGCACAAACAATGAAGGAAATTTCGCCACGACTTCCAAGCGCAGGCATTGGCTCTACCCATTCAAATCCCGATGAAACAATTAATGTAAGTGAGGAAGGTGGGTGAGACATCGCCTCCTTCCATAAATAGAAGGATAGAGAGGGAAAAATCACAGAAGAAGACTATGAGTCCAGTCTGACAGAGATTGCGTCTAACAGAAGACTACATGGGCAGCTTGACTAACTTCTGCATGCACAACCTGATAGAGAATCTCATCAACGCAAATCTTTGAAAGTATGACAGGATCGCCTCAAGTAGTCAGAGCTAGTTCAGAGTATATGTAGGCATTTTTGCCATTTTTTTAGTGTTGATGGTTGAGCTAAGCTCCCACATGTAAAGTTTTATTAAATCCTTTGGTTCTCTGATTATGTATTGCATTTTGAAACTTCTTGTTTAATGAAAATCAACCTTCTTTTCCACCTCTTTTGCCTCTGATATTGAAGGCTCGGGCATGGATGATCTAGTCAAGTTGTTGTAATCATGTTGTGATGTATGTTTGATTGTAGTGTTGTTACAACATCTTCAATTTTTTGAATTTTTGGATCCAAGAGGATCTTGTATTTAAATCTTTTCCTCCTTAGGCTGCTGGAAGACCGGATGTCCATATCAGTCCTTTACATGTTTTCCTCAAGTTCCACCCCCTACTCACCCTTAATACAACTTACTGTCTTAAGTTAGATAAAGACCTCATCTGCCTGTGCATACCAACCCAATTTTTTGAATTAAAGTGATATCATCCTGAGTTTTCATCCATTAGACCCCCCTTAAATTTATTCATTGTGACATAAAAACTGATGGGTACTAGTCTTACCTCTACTGCAATCTAGAGGTGACTTCTATTGCTAACATTTATGGCATCGTTGCCTGGGAAAAATTGAATATTTTCCCTAGGATTGAATGACAAAGCTTACTTGTTTTGAAGGTGCATCAGAACTCAGTATATTGAAGATTACAACTCTACACCTGGAGACTCCACTGTTTCAGTTGTGGCTTCCAAAGGCAGACATGCAAGGTCTACTCCACATCTTCCTTTAGAAACACCTGAAGCTGACCCAGAGAAAATTATTAGAAGGAGAAAGACCCTTAAAGAAGGTACTTCAGCTGCTAAACTAGGTATTTCTGATGATTTTCACCATCTTCCTATAGCGACTCCACTAGTTGTTTCTCATTTTCCTATTAGACCATCTGCTAGAGCTTCTAGAAGTTTAAATTTTGGGAGTTTTCCTGCTGATTTCCCCTCTCCCATTTTCACTACTCCTCCTCCTATTAGAGTCACTGATTTTGCAGAAAGGGAAACCTCTGTTCCCTCAAGTCCTGTGTCTTTTTCCTCAAATCCTCTGCAGTTTACCTTTCTTCCCAGGAACACACCCCCAGTCTCCCATGTTTGAACTCCGTCTCCTCCTAGTTCTCCTCCACCTCTCATCCTTATGGTAGGTGCTAATCCCCCTAGGAACAAAATGGATTCCATAGTGGCTACAAGATATGCTCCTCTAATCCTACCTCAACCAATGAATGCTCTCCCTGCTGGAGATTACCTAAAATACATGCCCAAGTTCATTGGAGAAGAAGACATAACTGTCGAAGAGAACCTTGTTTCCTTCTACAATTATGTAGACAATTTGAATATTGAAAATGAGGATGTGTGGATGAGATCTTTTGTCCAGAGCCTTGATGGTGAGGCTAGGAAATGGTTTAGAGGATTAAACCCTGGATCCATTGCTAGGATTGAGGCTTTAGATGATGTATTCTTGAGACAATGGGAGGATAAAAAAGAATTTATGTATTATATCATAGAGTTCGGGTCCCTAAGGAGAAAAGAAGGAGAATATGTCTCTGATTTCTCCAAAAGATTCAACAAAATGTATAATAAGATCCCTACTGAGATAAAGCCTACAAAAGCCTCTGCTAAAATCACTTATGCTAGTACTTTTGACCCTGATTTTTGCCTCCTGTTAAGAGAAAGAAGAGCTACTTCCTTGGATCATATGCAAAATGCAACCCTCAAAGTAGAGTCCAATGTGTTGGTAGTTGATAGACTCAGGAATAAAATTGATAGACACAAAGGAAGAGGTAGAGCTGAAGCTTCAACCTTAGGTTCCTCTACATCCCATCCTCAAGTAGATGAATTGACCAAGATGGTAAAATATCTTTCTGTGGAAATGGAGAAGATGAAATTTGAAGGGAAGCAGAGTTATAAGAGTGCCCAAAATGCTGAAAATAGAGGCAACTTCAGAAGACCAAACAATACCCCTCAAATACTTCCAAGAGAGCCCCGAAATAGAGATAGGGATGATCAAAAAATCCAAACCCCTCTCCAAAATAATCTCATTTCTGATGAAGAAGGTGAGGAAGAAGAGCTTGATCCTGAAATTCATTGTCTTGAAGACACCTCCCCATTCGCCCATTTGACCCAATCTTCGTATGAGGAGTCCCTCATGGACATCCAAATAAATGAGCTGAGCAAATGGGAGGAGACCAATAGTAGTCCCCATAGATATAATTTCAGGTCTAAGAAGAAACAAGGGAAGTTTGACATCCCTTATCATCCTTCCAGAGTAGAGAAGTCTGCTAAAGACACAACAAACAACAGCAAGGAGAGGAAAATACTGAATCCCTCACCATTAGCCAAAGGTCCTGTCCCAGAAGTAAAATAAATTCTAAAGCCCCCCTCCTCTTTCAACTTTGATCATGAAATTCAGAATATTAGGATCCCTGTACCCCTTTCAGAGCTAGTCAAGAATGAGGATTTTAAAAGGTATCTCTCTAAACTGTTGCAGCCCGAGCCTTCATCTTATTCCACAGACTCAGTAAACCTTCAAGATGAAAATCCAACAGTCATTCTAGGTCCCTTGATAGAAGACAAAGATGATTCATCCCCTCCCTTCTACACCTTACTGAACATACATGATAAGGTGTTGCATAATTGTTTGATGGACTCAGGGGCATCTCATAATCTCATGCCCAAAACTATCATGGATGAGCTGGGACTAGAAATCACAAAATCTTATCATGACTTGTATTCTTTTGACTCGAGAAAGGTGCAGTGTCTTGGTGTCATTAAATATATGGTCATAACCTTGTTTCAATTGCCCATGAAAAGTATGGTTATGGATATCATGGTGGTTCATGTTCCCTCCAAGTTTGGCATGTTGTTGTCAATATCTTGGATAAAGAGACTTGGAGGAACCCTGCAGATGGACCTCATGTATGCTACCATTCCTATGTTCGGAGGGGAGCATAGAAGACTATATAAAGAACCTAAATTGGCCTAAATTATTAGTGATGAAGCAAACCCCACTAACCATCCTATTTTTGCACTTGATACTAATATGGGATCCATCTTATTGCAGCTCACTGATGCCCCTAAACCCCCTCTTGAAATCAAAAAGTAGTCCCTTACTCTTTGTGAAGACTCTCCCCCGATTGCCTCTATTTGGAAAATGTTCTTTGATGGAGCCTCTTATAGACAAGGTGTTGGTGCTGGACTTGTCCTTGTTTCACCTGTGCAAGAAATTATACCTCTTTCCTACAAGTTAGAATTTGAAACTACCAATAATGTGGCAAAGTATGAAGCTCTTTTTTTGGGTTTGAGGGCTGCAAAAGACATGGGAATTAAAGAGATATCAGTGTTTGGGGATGCTGAGTTAATTGTCCATCAGATCAGAAAAATTTATCAAGTCAAGCACCCTCGACTTAGGAGTTACAAAAATGAAGTCTGGGATCTAGTCGACAGTCTTTTCTTGGCTTTCAACATCTCATTTGTTCCAAGAGAAGAGAATGCTATGGTCGATTATATGGCTGTGTCAACAAGTAATTTCAGAGTCCCTCTTCCACCTAAACTAAGGTATGATGTAGAAGTGAAATATAGACTCTCTATACCTGACAATGTCAAACATTGGAAAGTGTTTGAGGACTATTTGGAAATCAAAATATTCTCGGAGACCGTTGATGAGTTTTTTGCATTACACATTGATCAAGATCCTGATTCTGAAATAAATCCTCATGATGATGGTTTTCTGAACAGAATTTCTAACCATCATATTGTCCAGTTGTCCAACAATCATATCCCAAAGGGAGTAGTTCCTTTGGAAAGGTTATTTGATAGGAATGATGTGGAATTAAAGGGTAAAGCCTCAAATGAGGAAGTTGATGTGGATGAGTGCAATATTGGCACAAAGGAGGATCCAAAATTTGTCAAGTTATCAAGCAGCCTGTCAAGGGAACAAAGGACCGAGTATGTTGAGTTATTAAGAGAATTTGTTGATGTGTTTACCTGGACCTATGAAGATCTCAAAACATATGACACAAGTGTCATTGAGCATAAGATCCCATTGAAAGAGGAGGCCAAACCATTTAGGAAGAAATTAATACAAATAAACCCCATGTTGCTACCTATTATGGAAAGAGATGTAAAGAAGTTGTTGGACGCCCAAATCATTGTCCCTTTGAGATATTCGGAGGTAGCCAACCTGGTCCCAGTAAGAAAGAAAAATGGATAAATCAGACTGTGTGTTGATTTTAGGAACTTGAACAGAATCTCCAAAAAGGACAATTATCATTTGCCAAAGATGGAACATATATTGAAAAGGGTGACAAGTGCATCCAAAATTTCCATGATTGATGGATTTTCAGGCTAAAATCAGATCTTTGTCCTACCTGAAGACAGAGAAAAGACATATTTCACCACTCCTTGGGGCACATTCATGTACGCTAAAATTCCCTTTGGATTGATGAATGCAGGGGCGACCTTTCAACGATCCATGGGTATAGCCTTTATTGGGGAAAGGGACAAGTTTGTAGTCATCTATCTGGATGACATTACAGTCTTCTCTAGATCTGATAAAGAACATTGATGTCATCTAAGAAGGGTCTTATTTAAATGTCGAAGGTTCGGTATCTTCATAAATCCCAAGAAGTATTTATTTCCATGCAGGAGGGAAAATTGTTGGGACACATAGTATCAATTGAGAGAGTCAAAATTGATTCAGGTAGGGTAGAAGCTATTCAAACCTTGTCACTTCCTGGGAAAAATTAATTTTCTAAGAGGGTTTGTTTCAAATTTTGTTGAACTGGTAAAGCATATTACAACCATGCTCAGGAAGGGGAATGAAGTGAAATGGACTGTTGAGTCCAGGAATTCTTTCGACCAAATCAAGAAATCATTGACTGAGGCACCTGTGCTTATCAGTCCTGATTACTCCAAAGATTTTCTGATTTTTTCTTTTGCTTCTTTTGATACAATGGTCGTTGTCTTATTGCATAAAAATGTTGAAGGGCTAGAGCAACCTATTTCCTTTTTCAATAGAGCACTAAGGGACGTTGAGATAAAATATGACATCATGGAGAAGCAGGCCTATGCCTTAGTGAGAGCTCTCAAATATTTCATAGTTTATCTTATACATTCAAGGATCATTGCATGTGTTCCTTCAACTTCTGTGAAGGACATTCTCATTCAGCCTAACATAGACAGACGAAGGAGCAAGTAGATTGCCAAAATCTTTGAGTTTGATCTGGAAATAAATCCTACCAAACTAGTCAAAGTCCAAGGTTTAGCCAAGCTATTGGATGAATCTAATTGCAAATATTTGGAGGTCAACTTCATAAACACTTGTTCATAAAATTAGCAACATGAGTTGTCTGAAGCAGGCCCACCAATCAGCCCTCCATTGGCAAAATTCACCTGGTACAAAGAGATTATATTTTTTCTGCAAGAGTTAAGACCTCCTGATGGAATGGGTAAGAGCAAGGCTAGAGCCTTAAAAGCTCAAATCAATTAGATATTTCCTTGTTGACTAGGTCTTGTATTGGAAAGATCCTCTAGGAGTACTCTTGAGATTTTTACACCCACAAGAGGCCCAAAATATTATGTTTGATTTTCATGACATCCTATGTGGGGGACATCACAACTGGAGAACCACATCCTATAAAATTATCAGGGCTGTGTACTTTTGGCCTAGCCTATTCACTGATGTCTGTGAAAATATCAGGGCTTGTGTTAAGTGCCAAAGGTTCTCTGGGAAGAAACAACTCAAGTCTCTGTCATTGAAGCTTGTGCTAAATGCAGAACCCTTTCAGCAATGGGGCCTAGACTTTATTGGGGAAATTCATCCCGCTTCAAGTGGTCAACACAGATGGATCTTAACTGCAATAGATCATTTCACTAAATGGACAGAAGATATTCCCACAAGGAATGCTTCTCAAAAAATAGTCATTGGTTTCCTTGAAGATATTATGGAAAAGTTAGGTTTTTCGAACAGAATCATCACTGACAATGCTGCATCCTTCAAGGCTGAGCCATTGCTCAAATTCTGTGAGCAGTTCGAAATTTCATTGATCCACTCCACCCCTACTATCCCCAAGGCAATGGACTAGAAGAGTCCTTTAACAAAATCCTTATAAATATTATCAAAATACTGTTAGAGGACAACAAAAAAGCATGGGATTCAAAGCTCAAATTTTCCCTGTGGGCTGACAGAGTGACAACAAAGAGATCTTTGGATGTCTCTCCTTTTCATCTCATGTATGGAATTGAGGCCATATTTCCTTCTCAGCTTGCCTTGCCAGTGGTGAAATTTTTCCAAGACTGCCAAGGGGAGCTTGATGATATGATTAGAAGAATACAATAGCTAGTATAAGTGCAACAGACTAGATAGGACATGATGGGCAAAGCACATGAACATCACCATAAGATCCAACAGGCCTTTGACAGGAAGAGTAGTAAAGAGGATTTCCAACTTGGAGATCTAATACTCAAATGGGATGCACCTAAACAAGACAAGGGAAAACATGGTAAATTTGAAGCCCTCTGGATTGGACCCTTCAAAATTTGTGAGATATTTCCAAATAACACTTACAGGTTGTAGAATTTGGAGGGGGATGAAGTTTTTGGTGGCCCTGTTAATGGGAATTTTCTTAAAAATTTATTTGTCTGATACATGCATGGCTCCTCCACGCCATTGTAAATATCATTTTCTTTCTATTTTAGTAGTTGACTCCACAACCCAACAGTAAGGCGACTGAAGTTGCGAGTTCCTGGCATCTCACAGGGAGCAGGACATCCCCCATGGAGCCAAATGTTATCACACAGGTTTGTAAAGGGGTGTTTTTCCCTAAGGAATGGACACCATAGTGAAAAAGAGACAAGAAGCATGCAAAAAACCCACAAAGTGGTCTTATCCTAAGTTTTTGGTGCCCAGGCACGTTATAGTAAGGGGTGCATAGATCTGAGTGGCTAAGATCTGCGTGCTCAGATCTACAGCACAGGATCCATATCAGACCACCCCCCTACCTTCTACCTTTAATGGGGGGGGGTCCGAGTTGGTGGTTTTTGAGTGCGCCCTCCCACTAACATGGCGCCTCCTCTCTAACTTGAACCCCCCCGCACTAAACCACCAACCGCCTACCCCCCNCCACTTACCGCATATGTTTACCACACTTGCCTCTTGAAAACACCTATATTCCACTCGCATGTCTCCTCTCGGTTTTCATATCAACGCCTTTCCCCTCTCTGCTCCTACCTGCCATGTGTCTCCCACTCCAGTTTCATGTCATGTCTCCTTCCCTCTTCTGCCTCTCGCCTTCTGCCATCTGTCTCCCATGTCACCTCCACCTATATGGTGTCCCCACTCTCCCTCTGCCATTGCATCCCCTCTCCTCACCACATCACCCCTACACCTTCCCACCTCAGCTCTCACGTGTTGGTGCCCGCGCTTTCCCAGTCCCATTTCTTCCGATACGTTTTTCTACATGACTTCCCATCGCCTAGTCGATTCCTCTTCAGCTCCACCTTCGTCCACCTGCCTATCTTCCTTGAAGCATCCAACAAAGAAAAAACAATGAAGGAAAGTCCCCCACAAATTCCAAGTGCAGGCGTTGACTCTGCCCACTCAGATCCCGATGAAATAGTTATTGTAAGCGAGGAAGGTGGGTGAGACATAGTCTCCTAACATAAATAGAAGTCCAGAGAGGGAGAACTCACAGAAGAAGACTGTCAGTGCAGTCTGATAGAGATTACGTCTGACAGAAGACTGCATTGGAAGCCTAATCAACGTATGCATGTGCATCCTAATAGAGAAGATCATCAACACAAAGCTTTGAAAGTATGACAGGATCGCCTCAAGCAGTTGGAGCTAGTTCAGAGTATATGTAGGCATTTTTTCCATTTTGTTTAGTGTTGATGGTTGAGATAAGCTCTTGCATGTAAATTTTTAGTAAAGCCTCTAGTTCTCTGATTATGTATTTCATTTTGAGACTTCTTGTTTAACGATAGTCAACCTTATTTTCCACCTCTTTTCCCTTTGATATTGAAGGCTCGGGCATGGATGATCCAGTTGAGTTGTTGTAATCATGTTGTGATGTATGTTTGATTGCAGTGTTGTTACAGTGTCTTCAGTTTTATGAAGTTTTGGATCCAAGAGGATCTTGTATTCAAATATTTTACTCCTTCGGCTACTGGAAGACTGGATGTCCATAGCAGTACTTTACATTTTCTGCTCAAGTTTTTCCCCCTACACACCCTTAATACAACTTATTGTCTGAAGTTAGATCAAGACCTCATCTGCCTGTGCATACTAGCCTAGTTTTCTGAGTTAAAGAGATATCATCCTGAGTTTTCATCCATTAGGCCCCCCTTAAATTTATTCATTATGACATAAAAATTGATGGGTACTGGGCTTACCTCTGCTGCAATCTAGAGGTGACTTCTAGTGCTAACGACATCTTTTAAAACGAGCTACTTTGACGACCCATGGAATTTACCTTCCCCATCGACATCGATGGAAGGGGTCGGGCACCTTAGAATGGCCATGCCCTTATCTGCTGCTAAGGTTGAGTACAACATTGTCCAGTAGGTCTCGACCAACCCTAATTCGACTCCCTTGCAAGAGCTAGATCTTGTTCTCGAGCCTATTTGGGCTCAAGAATCTCTCACCACTCACGACCCTTTGGACTTAGTCTTTCACTCTAAAGAGGTGATCCTAGAGGTAATGAATGAACCAGACAGACCTTGGGATGAGCTTCACCATAGATATTATTTCTTACCTAAGTTCAGGAGAATAGAGGCAGGATATTTTGTTACAATCATGCATAGAGATGTCCCTTGTCCCGTTAACCCTCTGGCTACGCACAAAATATATGTCGAGGGTAATATGGAAAGTATTTTTGAAACGATTCCTATCTATATCTCCAAAACCCATGGTATCATGGAAAATGTCTTTGTTGGAATGGATTGCTCTCCTGAAGATATTCAAATATACACCAAATTGTTTAAATAATTCTGCAAAGTGTTTTCCTGGTCTTATGAGGAAATTCCAAGAATTGATCCACGTGTTGTTGAACACAAAATCACGACTTATCCTGATGTTAAACCTGTCCGAAAAAAGCTTCACCTGGTCAATCCTCACAAAGCAACGACGATAAAGGATGAAGTGGAGAAATTCCTCAAAGTTGGTTTCATCTACACCTTGCAATTGATGGAACAGATATCGAACCATGTTCCAGTCAACAAGAAGCAAGGCACGATCCATGTATGTATGGATTTTCATGACTTGCATAAATCTTGCCCGAAAGACAATTTTCCAACCCCATTTATTGACCAGATCGTTGATGAATGTGTAGGTTGTGAGGTATTTTATTTCATGGAAAGTTTTTTCGGGTACAATCAAATTTAGATCAAGGCCAAGCACCAACATAAAATGGCTTTTATTTGTCCTTGGGGTACATTTGCGTATCGAAAAATTCCTTTTGGCTTGAAGAATGTTTGAGCTATATTTTAGTGGGTCATGTCATTTTCTTTTCATGACCTCGAACACATATTCGAGGTGTACCTCGATGATCTTTCATCACGTTCTTGTAAGAGATCTGATCATCCCACCCATTTATGACTAATATTTTAGAGGTGTTGCTACTATCGAATTTGCTTGAATCCCAACAAGTGCATTTTTTGTGTGACATCAAGTCGCTTATTAGGTTTCATCATGTCAACAAAAGGGATCGTGGTCGATCCTCTAAAGGTTGAGGCAATAGTATAATTTCTTTCCCTGCGCAAAATCCTCCAGCTTCAGAGTCTACAAGGGAAAGCAAATTTTCTTCGACATTTTGTTGCTAATTATGTCGAGATTACGAAAGGGTTAATGCGTCTTTTGAAAAAATGGGTCCCATTATGTTGGGTTGAAGCAACTCATTTCTCTTTTTATACGTCAAAACGTGACCTGACATCTGTCCCTCTGCTCAGTCCTCTTGATTATGGAAAGTATTTATTTTTCTATTTGGCTATTGCAGAGTCTACAATCGACATGGTCTTGATCCAAGAGGATGAAGCTCTCAAAGAGCATGTTATCTATTAACTTAGCCAAGGCCTAGTTGGACCAGAACTCAACTACCCGCATGTTGATAAACTCGCTTTGGAAATTGTTCACATTGTCCAACGGTTCTGTCACTATATATTACTTCGAAAGACCACTTTCGTAGCTGTCGTCAACCCATTTCAATATGTGTTAACATGATGGTTCATCGATGGAAAAATCAGTCGATGGATAGTAATCCTGCAAGAGTTTGACTTGGATTTTGTTTCAGTGAAATCTAAAAAGTTTTTGGTCTTTGCAGAACTAATCTCAGAACTTCCGATTGAAAGTGATGATATTTCTCCCAAAGAGTCAATGATTGTCGGAGATACTTTTCTGATCACATATTCAGACCCATGGTATGGAGATATACTTGTGTATCTTCGGACTTTGAAGTGCCCTTCTTCTTCTTCTCGTGATGAGGATTGACGAATACAACACCAAGAATAGAACTATCTCATCCTCGATGAAACTTTGCTTAGTTGAGGGGTGGATTTCATTCTCCAACGATGTCTTACTCGTGAAGAAGAAAAGCTTGTTTTGAATGACAGTCACATAGGAGCATTGGCGGTCACCTGTCTGGGTTGGAAGCAACCTAAAAGATTCTTTGTGTAGGATAATTTTGGCCCTCATTAATCAAATATTGTGTTGAGGCAGTCAAGAAGTGTCACCTGTATCAGATCTTCTGTCGGAATATGTAGGCACACTCAACTCCTATGTTTCCAGTTATTGTTGTCAGTCCCTTCACCAAGTGGGGGATTGATTTCACTACATGTCAACCGGTTTCTTCCAGGGGGCATCGCTATATTATCGTAGTATTAGACTACTTTACTAAGTGGTTCAAAGCCATGTTGATGTTTAACAATGATGGGGAAACTGCTTCCCTATTTGTTTTTAACCAAATTGTAGCCAGGTTCGGTATCCCAAAGGATATTGTCAATAACAATGGAAATCACTTCTAGAACACCATGATGTCTAAATTAAAATAAAAATCTTGGGTTTAAACAGGAACATCTGTCACCATATCACCCACAATTGAATGGTCAGGTAGAAGCTATGAATAAGTCCCTCAATACTATTCTTCAACGAATGATTAATTCAGCCAAGTCAAATTGGAGTTTGATGTTATATTCGATGCTTTGGGATTATCGAACTTCTGTAAAGACTGCTACGAATTTTTCACCTGTTTAACTTGTTTATAGGCTAGAGGTAGTCTTCCCCATTGAATGTCAAATCCATTCTCTAAAGTTGGCAGTGGAACTATTGCTCGACACTACACTTCTTGAGGAATGCATTTTATATCTTGATCAACTCTATGAGCAACGTCGAGATGTAGCCTTGGCTAACGAGGCTCATAAAAAATGGGTCAATTTTCAATATGATCGGTTTGTCCACCCTCATATTTTCTCTGAAGGTGATCTTGTCCTGGTCTACGACCAAGACAAAGATCCCTTGGGGAAGGAAATTCCAAACCCATGTGGTTCGGACCTTTCATTGTGAAATAAGTCTTAGAAAAGGGTGCTTATCATGTGGTTGACTTTGAGGGTAACACCTTAGTGAATATTAGAAATGGGCTCTACCTTAAGAAGTATTACACTTAGGTTGGTCGCTTGAGTGTGACTTATTGTATATATGTCTAGTTTTTATCCATTTTTTGTCTTTTTATTTTATGGATGTGTAGTCATTTATGTTCTCTTTTTCACTGTGGCAAATGTCAAGTGAATATGAAGTTTATGTTGGGTTCACAGACAATGCTATCCAACACACTCAAAGGCTTGCTTCCACAACTTGGGCGATTTTTACACCTTATGGTCAGTTGATGTCTTATGGAGGTATTTGTCTAGGTGAAGCAACCAATAATTTTTTCAAGTACAACACAGTGATAGAATTACTACATGATTCCTTGTCACATGGTATTTCTCACCTCTAGGTTTATTTAGATGCTCAACTAGTCATGTCCCAATTAAATGGGGTATACCACGTTTACGATCCCACTCTTCACTGACGATTCCTTAGGGTACATCTTTTAGAACAATATTTTGATTATATTACTTATATTCATGTTCCTAGGAGATCTAAGCAACTAACTTATACTTTGGCTAATCAAGTATTATATTTGCATGTTTCTCACATGTAAAAGTAAAACAAACGCATACACATGTAAATGCATTTGTAAAAAATGTTCATCCATAAGACATAAAATATGTATATATAATATATCCACAAATAATGTCATGAGTACAAAGTGGGCCATAAAGCCTCAAATATAGCCGATATACATCGTTGGGCTTAATCCCTCAATACATAGTACAAAAAGTACCCACGACACATGTATGGTCCAATACTATCTAAGGTATAGGCCTATTGTCCCTTCTATAGTGAACTACGACATTCACAAGATGTTAGAATAACTAGACCCAAGTTCTGAGCATGCCCACTACATATGGTTGCATAGTTGGGGGAATATCCTCAATATCTTCCATGCATAATGCATGAGTAAGATCCATGAGGTTTCTCTCTACTCGTCATAGCACTCTCTCAGCCTCTCCGACTGGGGTCCTCCTACTCCTACTGGTTTGGCCTTTGGTCGAGGATGACACCTAGTCCTAGCGAAGTCAGTTGGTCGAACCAGTCTCACGTCTGTATATAATAGATATTTAAGTTAGTACTCTTGCATTAACATAACAATATAATATGTATTTTTTTTTTAAATTTAATAACTTTAAAAAATGTGTTACCTATCTCGTCGCGCTCCTCGCCAAGGGGCATGGGCATGTCAGGATCTCTCAGGAAACTAATTCCCGCATATGAGTAGTCCTCTATAATGGGAATCTGGTGTGCCCACCAATCAAAAAACTTGTCATCAAATGCCTCATGGGTTCTTCCTCCACCCTGTCTAGGAAACAAAACTGCCCACCTGCACAATTCGAGAAAGGAGGAAATATGATCCCATATTGTCTCCCTCTGGCTAAGACTAGGCACTCTTAAAGAAGTAGAAAGCGCATAATACTGTGCCAAACCCAAATTTCTTGTTCTTCCTCCTAAAACAATGTGTGAGATGTTTCTTGATGCATGTAAGCATGGTAGTACTCTAGTAAAAAATGGTGGCCTCCAAACACTGAACTGCATAATGCATCTATGCACGAGAGGCCTGATGAAGTGTTGCAGATCTTTTGATCTGCCCAATCATGAAAATTACAATGAGAAGGTGGAGGTTGGTGATCTTGTGTATTGGCACCTGGGAACCTACTTTCTCAGTACCATCCTCACAATACATCTCGATGTAGTCCTCGATGTTGTACGACCCTGGAGGAAAGGTCCTCAGATTGGCCGATTCCCCTCTCCTAGAGAGGTCGATCAAGAAGTAGATATCCTCTGAAGTTGGGGTCAGTGATTAAACCTCTAGCATGAATGCCTATACATCAGGCTGCCAATACTCTACCAAAGTGTTTAACAACCTCGGTTGTACCCTCATGAATGGACATTGGAAGAACTTCCACATGCCACATTGTTTTAGCATAACAATGGATCCAGGATCCTCCTCAACCAAGACATCAAGTTCCTCATGTTTCCTTTCTCTCTAGTGCACATATATCCTGTCACACAAAAATTTGGAGAATATTTACCATTTGTTTCATTTTTTTAAGTATTAAAGGAGCTGTATGTGGGTTGCCTTTAAGACAATCGTATATGTACACAGGATGAGTATTAATTTTCCTATGTATATATGTAGTATGAGCGTGGAAAAACTGCATACACACAAACACAACCCTTTTACAAGGGCGTGCACCTCCCAAACATGAAAATATACATCAAGGAATGCATAGAATTGAAAGAGAGGCTGATTTATACTTACTTGGTCCAAGTGTGAGGGTTTGTTGTCCACCGTAGCTCCTTAAATTCATGTTTTGAGGAAGAGGGTTTTTTACCTTTTTGGTTATTTTCTAATTTGCAATGATAAAATTGAGTTGTCCACCTCTATTTATAGACATTTTTGGCCATTTCCCCCTAATTTGGTCCCTTTTTTCCACTTTCTTGACTTGGTGACTACTTAAGTTCTCTTTTGAGTTATTTTTGGGTTGTTCTGATGAAATTTTCCTTTTGGTTTGGTGATTTTCTTGAGATGGTTTAAACCTATATCATCCCATGGTAAAAGTCATTTTTTCAACTATTGCATATAGGTCAGGTTTTCACCCATTGTATTTTTCATATTGTTGACTTTTTCGCTTTTCCATAGGATTGATCCCACCGAAGTGTGACACAAAACCTTCTCAGCTTTTTTATAAGTGTCATAATTAGGTGATAGAGCCTACCTATACATGGATGCCCTAGGTATATCCTTTACTGCATTTTGGTGTCCATGTTGTGGTTTTTATCCATAAGCTTGGGAGTCCTTGTTAGTCCTGTCATGATTATGTATTGGAGCCTCATTCTTCGTTCTAGTCATCATTCTTGGCTTTACCCATGAGACTCCATAAAGAGCATGGTTTGTTGTCTTTCAAGCTCGTTTAAATTTTGAAAGCAACATCCAATGAGAGTTTATTTATTCTTTTCGATCTCATCTGGATTACTTGAGAAAAAAATCCCCCTAGAGTCTTCTTTAAGCCCTTTTTAGACTCTCTAAAAATGAAAATATTGTCAGGCAATCTTGTTTCCCTTCACGCTCACCAAAATCAAATTTGAAGGCACATCTATCCAGTGGTAGTTTACCCCTTTTTTGGTCCAGACGGTTAATTTTACGAATAAAGGTATTCCCTAGGAGCTTCGGTTTTCTAGGAGAGTATTCTTAGGCATAAGTTTAACCCTGTTTTAGGCCCGAGGGACTAAATTTTCAAAAAAGGAACATTCTCCTTGGTTTTCGTTTATCTCTTTTTGGGGCCTTGGAGATTACTTATGAAAAAGGAACCCCCTCAGAGTCCATAGTTAAGATATTTTCAGGCTCCCTAAATATGAAAAGATTGTTGAGTGACCTTGTTCCTTTCACACTCATTAATTGGTCCAGAAAGGACATCTATTTTGCATAAGTTTAACCCTTTTTCCGACCAATATATTATCCAAGAAAAAGGTACACCTCGGGAGACTTGTCTCTTCGAGAGAGTTCTCCTAAGTTATATTTTATACTTTTTTCGGGCCAAGGAGACTGAACTTAGAAAAAGGTTGTGAGTCCATAGTTAAGCTCTTTTCAGACTCCTTAAAATTAAAAAGATTGTCGAGTGATCTTGTCTCAATCACACTCATTAAAATGGTTTTGAAGAGACATTGTTTCAGTATAATTTTAACCCTTTTTCGAACCGATTAGAATAGCTATGAAAAAGGAACTCCTTGGAGTCTTCTTTAGTGTTTTTTCAGACTCTCTAAACATGGAAAAACCACTAATCTTACCTTCTATGGGCTCATAAAAATCCACATGGAAGGATTCTTGTTGTGTCATTATTAATCGCATCGTATGTCTCATACTTGCGCATTTGGCCTAATGTCGGGTCCATGTAGCTATCAATTGAACCTTGAAAGAATTCCTTAAATGCAAGCCTTACAACACTTTTTTCCCTTGCGATATGACACCTTGAACCCTCGAGGAATTTTCCTAAGTGTCCTTATCCTGCACATGTATCCTTGCATTGAGAATCAGTATGTTCCATGCGCTTGGAACTATTTTTCTTGCCCATGACACCCGTTTCTCCTTTGCAATGTAGCATTCTTTTATTCCTTTTCAAGCTCATTAAAAAATTGAAGAAGACAAAGAAATCAAATATTCCAAAAAGAAGGGACGGGAATATATTCTCTTTTTGGGGCAACAAGATAGTCTCCCTTGGAGAAAGCATATCCTTCATTTTGTTCGCCAAGCATTAGGATATATTATAACCTTAGGAATTTGTTCTTGCTACATAGATATGTGTCCTCCTCCATTTGGTTACTCTTCCAAACATATGGAGAGTTTGTGGTGCCTCTTGTATCATGGACTTATGTCAATATTACGCTGCCTGAGTCTCATAATTTTTCATGCTTTTTCCCAATGGAAGTTTTATCCAACCTAAGTCAACCATTTTGTAGTTTGTCTCTTGACTTTCATGACTCAGCCATCTCGAGAGTTCAGTCAAGTTCGGATTCAAAATCGATAAATTTTTGTGCCTGATGATCGAGATCCTCAAGTATTTCCCCGACGACATGTCAAAGACCTCAGGGTAGTGAGTCTTACACTCCTATTGTACTCCTACCCGAGTTGTTGAATAGATTGAAGTTGTTGTTCGAGCTATGAAGTCCTCATCTCCAGCCGCATGCGTCAATGTTTCTTGAATATGAATATTATATTGTACTTAAATATCATCAAATGATTTTGAGATGCATATTTGTTGTGTATTTCTTACGGCTACACTTTATATATACATTTATGTGAAATGGATCTGCAGTGAACTTGATTGGAAGCCATGATTGGTTCATCCCAAGCATAGGTATGCCCGCCTCAGAGAGATTATCATTGTTTTGCAGATGACACCTGGTCCCTGGCTCACTCGACTCTATGCCTTCTCACTGGTAAAGCGATTGTAATGTATTTCTTCCATCAATTGATCTTCTAACCTCACACATTAGGGGGCATCTATTACAGTCCAAAAATTCTCTACCTATGCATACATGGCATTAACCTTTCCACTTACACAATTTTCCAAATTACTACCGAGGATCCTTCTTAAAAAACCATTTTTTGGAACATGTACACGCTCTGCTTAACTGCAACCCACGTACACACATTAGTTGCATACTAGTTATCCCGCATAAATACATGAGTTGCATGTTAGACAACCCAAGTTTACCTCCAAAAGTTGAAAAAAATATATAATTGCAAGGAATTCGACAAAGTTTACGGAATATCAAGGGTTTCCCAACCATTTCACCCATTGTAGCTTGTCCCCAAAATAAATAACCATATTTTCCTCATACAAAAAGAGGTCTTGGGGTCCCATTTACAACAACAAGCAAGAGAACAAGTAAACTCTGCCAAAATCCCTTCCCCTTCTTAGCCAAAGTTTTGCAGCCCTTTCTAAGATTTAGCCTCAACATTCCCCTCCAACCCTTTCTCCTTATACAACCCTTTCCCTTTTCCCAAGAGATCAGTTGGTTGTGAGAGGCAAGCATGGGAATGTTGCACTTTGAGCAAAAATAGAGGAGCCCAGACCTGGTTCGCAAAGTGTTTGTCGATAAGAAGGTTGTGATATTTTTTATCTTCATATTGAATAAAAGAGTTTTTTCCTGTCCCAATACATTGTGTTTTTATGATTTTATTCATTAATGCATCAATGGCAATATCTAAATATTGAAAGCGACAAGTAGAGATTGTATTTTGTAGCATTTTTTCTCTAAGCTTTTGCAGGTCGGATTTTGGAGGAGACCCACAATATAGGAAGCTACAAAGGAGAAATAGGTCTACACCAGACGTTAGGAGCAAAGTTACACCTATTGATCTTCTTTCCTCTCTCTTGTCTTTCAGTTTAGATAGTTTTGGGGTAGCTTAGGAATAAGATTGTATTTTAAGGGAAGTCAGTTCTCTACCTGTACCTCAACTCAGCATAGTTATAGGGAAATTTTCCCCACTAGAAACTCCTCTGATTTACATAGAAGGAGTTCCCCTAAATCTCTATGATAAACCTCTCTTATTGTGCAAGTTGTCAACAATTTCTCTGATGGAATCAGAGGAGTTGACTCCAACTCCTCCATAGTCCATTCAAGGAGTTTCCTTCGTGTTCATGAACAATATCGAAAGAATTGGGGTTAATTTATCTGATTTACATTGGAGGAATTCCCACATAGTTCTTTGATATACATCGAAATAATTAATCCCAAATCCTCCGATCATAAATAACAAGCCAACCACATTTAATGCTAAATTGCCAATTTTCTTTTATATACCACACAACACTTGACTTCTCATTATCTCACCAAGGAATCGAAGTGAAAAAATGGATGTCTCCAGATGAATAACACACCAATCCCTTGTGTTTTCACCCAAAACCTCTCAAGGTCTTCCACATGGCAATATGGTTTCCAGGTAAACATTTGTAGTTTTCCCCCTTGCTAAGGTTAGGTTTCCTCTTCATCTTTTGTTTGTTTTGACACCACCCTCATGTTTATTTTTCCTACCCTCAACCTTCTCGAAAACGAGTGCTACCCAACCACTATTGGGATCTCTTATCTTCATACTATTAAGTTTTCTTGCGGCCCCTTCAAGTAGAGTCATCCTTGGGGCTCACTAGAGAAATATTAGGTGTCAACCCTAAAACGTTTTTTATTCCCCAAGAAGAATATATATGACTCTCATAAACCTAGCTAGAACCTGATTCTAACTTCCATCCAAGTAAGGGACCTGTGACAAGGTATTTATTTTCTATCTAGCTATCGAAAAATGAACCACGTCCTTCATTCTTTCATCGGGACACTTCGTGGTAACTCCTCTAACCATATCAAAGGAATTCATGTTAACTCCTCCTATATGATCAAAAGAGTTTTATAAAACATCATCGAGAAACCCCCCACTTCATAAGCTTTGAGATCAACTCCTCTGATGTGTTATCGAAACACTTAGAGATAACCACTCTGATTTGTATCAAAATATTTAACACCAACTTCGTCGATAACACATTAGATCTTTCTCAAACAACTTTCTCATTATTTTCAGAGGTCCTAGAACTAATTTCTCTGATTCACATCAAAAAAATTCATATTATCTCGTATGAAGTGCTTCGAGACACTTGTTATCAACTCCTCCAATTTCCATCGAAGGAGTTAACCTCAATCCCTTTGATTCCACATTTTGAGAACAATTTTCACCCTTTCCTCCTCAAACATTCACCAAGATACTCAACATGCATGCCATCATATTATCATCCTCAACTGAATCTTCTAGTGTTTTGAAATGCGTTAAATTTTGCATTATTTATGTTTTTTATATCTACACTAAGCCCACATTTTCTTGTAGGTCCAAATATTTCCCCAAGGAAGAAGACAATGAGTAAGCCACTTGGGGCAAAGGCCTCTGTTAATGGGAAACAAAATGAAGGTAAACCGGAAGTGATTGAAGCCACATATGATGACATGTCTAGACTCTTGGAAAAATATGGAGAAACGCTAAAGTGGGGAGAAGTGTACCACATGCTCAAGAAGTCTAATTTCTCCATTTAGGTTGAAGAACAGGATGCACTTAAAGTATTCAAAAACATCAGAAAATCTAGCATATTTAGAGTAGCATCCCACCCGGTTGTGTTCCCATGTGTATATGCCATCACTTGGATCTTGAAGAATATAGATGTGAATGGAAGATACATATGTAATGAAAGAAAATATCCCATAGCCTCGCTTAGGCCTGAATTCTTGGAAAAGTGCTATCACATTGACAAAGGGACTAAGAGGTTGGACAACAAAATCCTTGATGAGTTTGAATACACTCCCAAGGATTTGTTTCTCAAATGTTACAAGGTAGAGAAACAATTTGAATACATACCCAAGGGAGGGTACCCTAGAATCTCTCTGAGAAAGCCTTATCAGTATTTGGTGGTTATGTTATGTCTCTTGTATGGAGATCCATATGCATCCCAATTTGCTCTATCATATATTCCTTTGATATATTATTGTGTAGACGCGGGAGTGTCATTCAATTGGGATGATATGTTGTCAAAATATCTAAGAATGGCCATCTCTGTGGTCAAATGAGATCATCCTGGAACATTTCTGAGATTTCACTTGTCCTCATATCTCTTGGGCATCATGTGTGTGGTTCATAAATACCCTAGGATGGGATGGAAATTCTAACCATTAGACCCGACAATCCATGTATACTGCAAAGTGCAGTGGGAGCACAAGTGTCAGAAAAAGTACCAAAATATATGTGACCATTTTCTATCTCCCTTGTATGAATTCCTATTTTTCACCACACCCCCTTGCATGAATGACAAGGAAATAACAACCATAAGGATAATTAGAGACTGGTACCTCATGGAACATGACACCTACACAAGAGTGTGTGGTACAATGAATCCCCCTCATATTCTCCCTCGATTTGTGCTTGAGAAGCTTGTGCTCCAAGAGGTTTTATAATAGACCATCATACATGGGGTTGGTGGGATGCTATATTGACTAAAAAAAGAAATCTAGCCATAACTGCGACTATATTTTTGGAACTACCTCTTTGAAAATACCAAGCAAGCTTGAGTAGAGGTAAACACCTTTATATCTTATCACTTCATATAAGAACGGTTCAAAAGACACGATCCCAATAATACCATGAGATACCACTTCAAAAAAATTGGTCTACCCTGGGAATACACAACGTATATCTGGGAGGAGGAGGAAGTGCATCAAAATTCCCAAACCTATGATGAAGTAATCTTCAACAGGCATGGCCAACTAAAAGGTTGAATTGCAGATGAAGAAAGAGCTAGAGATGGAGCTCGAAAGAAGGAAGAGTAAGAGGATATTGAACAATCACCCCACACTTGCATCTCGATACAGTCATTATTGAAAGAGGAAGAAGAAGAAGAGCCAGATGACAAGAAAATAAGAGATAAGGGGAAATTCCACAAGAAGAAGAATGACACTGCAAAGAAAAAGTAGAATATCAAGGTAGATAAGACCAACGCCAAATATGATGTATAAGAAAGAGCTACAATAGAAAGGGAGATCAAACAAAAGGAAGAAGCAGCTAAAGAAGTAGCAGAGAGAGAGACAATGGAAGAAGTGTAAAAAATAGCCAAAGAGGCAACTGAAAAAGCAATTGAAGTAGAAAGACAAAAAAATGATACAAAAAATATAGGCAATGACAGTCACCGTATGGAAACAAATATCCCATAGGTGTCAAGAGTAGGAATAGGCACAGGTATATCAAGCAGTGACTTAGGAATGGGACTCTCATAAATTTTCCAACCAAGTGAAGTACTCGACTTGAGAAGCTTCAATTATGATAGCAAGATCAACAAAATTGTGCAAGAGCAAATTAAGAAAGTACAAACAACTGAAGGAATGTCGGTCTCAGTTGTCACACACTTTCCCATAATGAGAGACGTAAGGGATAATCCAATAGTGACATATACAATTGGATTTGCATTCATGAATGCTAAATTGGACAACATTCATAGATTGTGCCAGCAGAATGTGGAGAAAGAAGCAAGGATCAGAGAGCTGGAAGAGAGACTCCAACAAGTAAGAATTGATGAAAGAAACCTACAAAGTTTCAAATCCAATGTTGAAAAGGTCAGGAGAGAATTGGAGGATTCTATCATAGAAATGTATTCCCACCTGCACATCTTGCATCAAGAAACTGCTACAATAATAGAGAATAATAATCAAATACAAAAACAATTGATGCAGTACAACACTATCTGTGAGGGAATCATTGACATTGATAGATGGATCACAAAAAATCCTAATTCACCACTCGAGCTATACCAACCATAACCATCAGAAATAAATATAGACTTGTATGCATTAGACCATTTCCAATAGGTTGGGAAAAGGGTAGATAAAGAGGTTACCAAACCAATGACGATATGCTCAAAGCTACACAAAATTGCATAGAAATTGATCAAGGGAAGCCGACTACCTAGGATAGACGAGTTCAAGAAAAATCTAGTAACAGAAGATAATATAGACAAGGTGCATGATAACATGAATTGAATAAAATTAGTAGTCAACGAAACCACTGCAATCTCCACACATCTCATAGAGAAACACTTACTGCAACCGGTAAAATTCCACACCATGATACAAGCATTAATTGCGACACTAGTAAAAGACATGAGCACCCTTAAAGACAATGTGGCCATGAACAATGAAGCTATGGAACAACTATCTTATAGAAGAATCATATCCCTATACGATCAATTATAAATATGGACAACATATACTAGGGAAAAAAATCCTTGAATAATACAAAATAGCAAAATGAAAAAATGTTATTTTTGTCCTCTATTTATCTTTTTCCCAACTAATATCAATTTTGTCTTTATTGTACAATTGTCAAGAGAAAATAGAAAAATCAACCATTTTGTAATAGCCTCTCCAAGAGGGAGGAAAAGAGTCACTTAGTGATTAATAATAATTGTATAAGAAAGAGTAGAGGCTCATCTATAAAGGACTTTTGGATTTTCAAGCAATGTATACACCCAAGATCTATTTTGAGAACATATACTTTGTTAATGAATATTGAGAAGCCCTCAGGGCCAGTTTTTGAATAAGGGATAGTTGTGTGTGGATACATCTATGATGTGAATTATTTCGAGAAAAGATGAACATTTTTCACATGGACTGTAAGGATGCTTTCGTTACTGTAGATTAAATCTCACACACTCTATGTTATTCTACAGTTTTAAGTTTTTCTTCAAACATATTTAAGTCTCAATATTACTGATTTTTTAGCATATGCATTGATATAATCTATAATTTTATGGTTACATATGTATGCATGCACATGTTTTTGGTTCTTGCTCTTTTGTTTCAACTATTTGTGTGGAAGTTTATGTAGAATTTGGTCTCATTTACAACTCACTAGTTACCTTAATACTCTCCTAGATAGGATAGATTAAAGTAGATCGGTTGTATATTAGTTTATTTTTTTATTCAAAGTCTTCATTTACATATTTAAATTTCATAATCGTCTATCGTCCATCCTCATCAATAAACAAGACCGTAACCATCCTCACAAAAACCTAAAATATAACAATGGCAGTCGAGCCAAATTATGGATGGCTCTTCTAATCCAAACGATGCATAGTCTAGTTGGGACTATACACTGGGTTTACCCATTTTTGTTTTTGGAAAACATTTGATCCATAAACACAAGGGAAAGAAAATTTCCCATCAGTAATGACCTGTGCCTCCCATGCAGTCCTTAACCTAGCAATCATCCTTTGACTTTCTTCAGGTGTTGGCATTGGGATTTCCTATATTTACAACAAAATTCACTAAATAAATATAATTACATTAATATACAAATTATATACTCTTACAGTACAAATTTCATTGAATTATATTGACCCCATATGTATTAGAGAATTAATCCATTTTTGTTATATATTTATTAAAGGTTTATAATAGTAATCAACAATTAATCAACAAATCAAACCATACATTTTTACTGCATAAGTTCTAAGGATTGACTATAAGCAAGTAATAAAATCAAACAATAAAAGAGAACTACACCAAAAAATATTGTATGGTAATTAAATGGAATTGAGTATACATGTTCATACATATTTCCCAAGGAAAAAATTGTGTCCCGAAATGAAAGAGGGTCTAAGGGTTAGGGATCCAATTTGGGTATTTAAAAAATACACAAAGCAATATTAAAAATTTGAACCTTCAAAGTACAAAATTAGAGATATGCAAATCAAGAATTGGATTTGAGGTAAGTGGCACATGGAAAAAAAACTAATAAATCATACAAAGAACAATTAACATAAAAATCTTTTATAACTGTCGCACCTACAACAAAATAGTCGAAAACACTAACCTTCGTCGATCTTCCAACGAATGTTGACTATGGAAAAGTTGACCAAGTCAATGAAGTTATGATGGTTAAATCGTTTTCAAACAGGTAGTTGACATTCTCTAGATTCATCGATAGATGGATGAACTATACTCAAGTTTCATCGAAATTTCGATGTTGATCGAGGTCCCCAGAAAGGCAAAAGATTAAAATTTTAATATTATGTCGTAATTTTCAACAATATGATTGAATTTGTCCTTATTGTCAAAAATCTTTGTTGAATTTTGACCACATATGGAGTAGTGTATCAAAATATTTTATAAATTCAATGAAACAACAAAGGATATTGGTTTTATTATTGCTACACTCCTCCATAATGATCCCAAGTGTAAGAAGGTGGTCTAGAGTTGAATTATAGATTCTAAATATACTATATTATTTAGATCTTTTTCACAAGCCTTCTAGTCATATGCTAATATTCTTTTCCAAAATAATCTTATACAACTTGGCTAAAATCAGACTAATCATAATGCTCGTATAATTAGATGGATTATTTTTATCCCTACTTTCAAAAATAATAATGATGAAGCTTTGCATATAGGGTTTAGGGAAGCCCTACTTGGATATTAAATTGAAGAGCTTATGTATGTGAGGTATGAGGATAGGCCCTCCAATTTTGAAGATTTCAGTTTAGCAGCAATTGATGTCCTTAGAATTCCCTTTTTCTAAATGCTTAAATCCAAACTTTATGACTTGTAAAGAAAAACTTCCTCTGCTATAGAAACATTTGGAACTATGTCCATGACATTATGGGTTTCATAATAATTTTTAAGGTAAGAATTCCAACCCTTCGAAGGGAAATCAATTTATTTTCTTTAATTTTATGAGTTAGAATTTTCCTTTATAATTTTTTAGGATCTAGCTTCGATAGGTGCAAATGATGCTCTTGGTTTCTATTCATATAGGGTTGATTTCAAGGTAATTATGATATCTCATGATGTTAGTGGTAATTAAAACATGGAAAAACATCAAAAAGCTAACTTCGAGGGATTATCCAAGGTACTTTTACAATGAATTTGAATATGGCGTAAAAATATAAAATGTAGGAAATTGAATTAGCTTTGAGAATATATAATTTTTATATAGATTATTTGTGAATAAATGTGTGAAATTTGAGTTTTCTATCAGTTTTATGTTATTTTTCTAGCAAAATATAATGTGTATGTCTCCATTAGTGCAAGAGTTCAACACCTTAATGATGAAATTTCCTTAAAAAAAATTGTATAATTGTCGAGAACCCATTCTTCTAGTACGAGGTATTTTTAAAAGTAAACTTTATATTTGTTTAAAATTACGAATGTCAATATATCCTTGAAATTATGATTATGAGGGTGTTAACATTATCAAACATGTTTTTAGTTTTTAAAAATTGTAGAGATCAGTCTCTTCTAGTGTAGTGTATAACTTATTTTAAAAATAGTTAATATGATAAAAAGTTATAGAAGAAATTAAATATGTATATATTTTAGTATTCTGATATATGTCAATACTAAAATAGATTAAAAATAGTAAACAATATTAATTTTTTTTTAAATGTATACTTGAAATCTTCGTAGTGGACTCTATCTATGTCTGTAGTTTCATCGACAATGGATTGATGTATTCTGTATAGAAATAATGTCAAAAATAGAGATATTAGGATGTATGCATGCACACACTTTATAATGTGCATGAAATCTTGAAAATGAGCACTTGTAATGGGAGAGAACATTTCCAAAGAAAGTGTGCATGTTCTTAATAATACAACATCCATTTTAAGTAACCCCCAATGTCCTCCTATGAACCCGCCAAAAATTTTTCTTGGCCGCTCCCCCCTGAACATCAGACAAGGGGGGCCAAACTAGCCTTCGCTTTGACTCATTAACATGTGCATATCATTTTCAAGAGAATAGGACATGTATCAATATTTCAAAACTACTTAGCAGCATTGAAATCCCCAACCGTAGGAAAAGGCCATAAAAAACACCTTGAAATTATGTATCTAGGGCCACAAACAACACCTATATGTCACATGAAATCTCCAACCATGAACAAAACCTTGAACCCACATACATGACCTCCCAAGTCTATCATTTACCTCTTAGTGGGAACATTAGCACCATTAGGGTTTTTGGAGAAGTAGGTATCACTATGAAGACTTGGACCAATTTCAAATGATGGAACTTGATCATTAGGACTTAAATGTAGTTTGGAGGGCTCAAGAGCCATCAATGAGTCCTCAAACCTCCATAGATTATCTCTCTATGGCCTATTTGTCCTTTGAGTTGCAACATGGACACCATTAGAAGGTTTCAAGTACCAAGTATGGGTTGTGGGGCATTATACATGCTCAAGGGAGGAAAATGAAGCATTAGGATGCAAAGTAATCTTTGAGGCATTTGAATCCAAGAACAATGCCTTTAACCACCACAAATAATATCTTGAGAGTATCATCTCCCTCCTAGTTGGGATATGGGCACCATTAGAATTTTTTGAGCTCCAGGTATGAGTCTAATTTCCTAGAACATGGTTGGAGGAGAAAAATCATGCCTCAAGTCTCCCACAACTACATCTCTCTCTCTCTCTCTCTCTCTCTCTCTCTCTCTCTCTCTCTCTCTCTCTCTCTCTCTACCCCTCTCTTGCTCCCTCCCTCTACCTTCCTTTCTATCTCTAACAACTCTCTCTCTTTCTCTCTCCTCATATCTCCATCTCCTATATCTCTACCCCCTCTTCCCCTTTCTCCTTCTCTCCCACTTTCCCTCTCTCCTTCAATCCCTCTTTCCATTTCTCTGCCCCCAACTCTCTCTATTTACCTCTCTCTCTCTCTACCCCACTTTCTCTCTCTTGTTATCTCTTCACATTTCTCCCTCTCCTTCCCTGTCTTTCTCTTTCTTTACCTCCCTTCCTCGATCCATGCATCACTTCCCTCCATCCCTCATTTTCTCTCTCTCCTCCCCCTACCTCCCTCCCTCTT
>JASDQU010108968.1:143286-157788 GCA_032191745.1 Picea mariana | reverse complement strand
AGTAATGGACCATGTCCATTACTTAGGCTACATCATTTATCGACATGGTGTGCATGTGGATCTAACCAAGATCTAGGTCATCCGTGACTGTCCAGCCACAACCACACTCACTGAAATTCAAAGATTCTTGGGCCTTGCCAATTTCTATCGCAGGTTCGTGTTAGGATTCTCTCATATCGCATTGGCCCTCAACCAAGTAACCAGAGGTGGTGGTAAGGAAAATTTTGTGAGGGGCCTGTCCCAACAACAAGCCTTCGATGACTTGAAGAAGTGTTTTTGCTCATCCCCAGTACTTTCATTACTAGACCCGTAACATCCCTTTGAGATCGAGACAGATGCTTTGGACTATGTTGTGGGCGATGCTCTCACTCAACATGACCACCCTATGGCATATCATAGTGAGACACTATCAGATGTTGTCCGTAAGTACCCTACTTACAACAAATAAATGTACTCCATTATGCAAGCCTGCCACTAGTGGAGACATTACATTATTGGGAAGGATATAATCATCCACACTGATCACAAGCCACTACAGTTCATGCAGACCCAAGGAAAATTGCAAAATGACCGCCATCAGAAGTGGTCCACATACCTACAACAGTTCCACCTCAACGTCAAGTATAAAATGGGAAGTACCAACCGAGTTGTTGATTGCCTCAGCCGACCTCTAGTCGCAACACTCACCATGGTGCTAGACTCTTACGACCATGAGACCTCCGGATGGCCCCACCTCTACGAGACATACCCTAACTTCTCCATCACCTACCAAATGTTGGGCGCCAACTCAGTGGTCGCTAATTTCCATATTCAAGATGAGTTTTTGTGCCATCTGGGCCATCTATGCATTCCATCAAGAGAGCGCATGAAGCTGATTTGGGAAGCTCACTACAGTCGGGTGGTAGAACACTTTGGCATCAAAAAGACAGTGGCAGTGCTGCAAAAAGATTTCCACCAACCGAAACTTCAACATGATGTCGGCAAGTATATCAAGTCCTGCACCGCCTGTGCTATTTCCAAACCAACCACTAAGAAACATGGCCTGTACACCCCTCTTCCTACTCCTGACAAGCTGTGAGAATTCATATCAATGGACTACATGTCAGGCCTCTCATCCAACAAGAGAGGAAATGACTGTGTTTTTGTGGTTGTTGATTTCTTTTTCAAGATGGTGATTCTAGCCTCCTGCAAGAAGAACATCACAACAGAAGCCACTGCCAAGCTCTTCTTTGAACGTGTATGGGTACATTTTGGGATCCCACAAACCATTATCTCAGACCATGACAGTCGATTCCTCAGCACATTCTGGTTGAGCCTCTGGTCACTTCTGTATACCAAGCTCACCAAATCCACTGCCTTCCATCACCAGACAGATGGTCAAACTGAGGTTGTCAATTAGATGATCGTACATATCCTGCACATGTACAATTCAAAACACCCCCGCACATGGGATGAGAGTCTTCCCTATGTCCAACATAGATACAACCGAGCTTTTCATAGCTCAACTGGCCACAACCCTTTTCAGGTGGGGTTGGGATTCAAACCATTGGGCCCCATGGATGTTGCACTACCCCTGGTGACCACCTCGGCTGAATCGTCCCCTACTCCACTAAAAGTTGACAAAGACACCCGATTCATTGAACGGATCTAGCACATCCACCAACAAGTTTAGGATATTCTATAGAAATCTAATGCCAAGTACACACAACGTTATGATCAACATTGGGTGCCACATAAGTTTCAGGTGGGAGACAAAGTTTGGTTGCACTTGCAGAAAGAACGCCTTACAGGGCCCCATCGGAAGCTTCTCCCACTCTGTTATGGGTTGTACTTCATCACCAAGGCTGTGGGTGACAATTCTTTTGAGCTCAACATTGCCCCTTTCCTTGGCCTGCACCCAGTCTTCAACGTGGCTCTCCTTCGACCATATTTCCCACCATTATTGGACACCTCATAGATAACAAAGTAGTTGAAACCAACATAGCTCAACCCTGACTATATGCAACAAGCATCTAGTGATCATATTGTGGACACAAATATCAAGGGCACGTGACAACAAAGGATCCAACATTATCGAGTCATTAAAGCATGACAACTCCTGCACCAAGGAAAGTGGCTCACCCAGGGCTAAATTCAACAAAAATTTCCTCATATGATGGGGAAACTCAATGCAATGGATAACATTGCTTTCTAAGGAGGGAGGATTGATCCATGTGGATATCGGTGGCCACCCACATTTTCCAACTCGCTGAAAACATTTTTTTGGCAATTTTGGCAATTTACTATTTTTAGCAGGTTTTAACTTCCAAGGCCATTTTGAGGGCCTAAATGAAGGTTTTTCAGGATCTAGCTTCCAAATAATATCCAAAGTCTTTGATTGAGCCCCCAAAATTAATCTTCTCGACAATACCTTTCCAACGGGCTATCGTGAGCCTAAAACGGAGATCATATGCAAAAGTTACGACCCTGGGAAGTTGATGTACTAACTTACTAGAACGAGGCCCACGTGACTTTTGGCGCTTCATCTCCTAGAGTTAGGTTTTTGGATGTCTATGATTTTTGACATTCCTGTTTATTGTAAAAATTCCTTCGGAGTCTCATTGTAATCATCTTCTTGCGAATGAGAGCAACCGTCACATCTCTTCTCAGAGATAAGCTTCCACCATTCCAACAAGCTTGTTTTCCACTGCATTTTACAGTTTCAACTTATTTCCTTATTGGATAGAAAACCAATTTTACTGTATCTCTGTTATACTATGTTAAACATCTTTTAATAATTTATATTCATTTCGTTCTTCTCATAAAATCTGGATCATGATACCACGTTGCTATTCACATTCATAAATCATCTCCAAGAGCTTGAATGTATACACATTATCAATTAGAAAGGTACAGTAATTACAATAAAATTAGAAAACTAAGATCCTTTCCAATTTTAATAATTCGTTTTAACTTATTTGCATGTCACTTCATCCACTTCCTTCTATATTCATTGCATTATCCACACTTAGTCCTTGCCAAGATTTTTAATTCTACAACCTTATGTTTGTGATCCTTTTTTTCCCTCAACCTACCATTACATTCTTTCTCTGCCAAAATCTATCATTCATGTGTTTACATTTTTTGTTATCAATCCTTGCATCATTTATAGCATGTCTATGTCCAAAATAACATTGTTGTTACAACCAAATGTACACTAAACATTGAAATAAAAAAAATGAAATAACACTTAAAAATCCTTCAAAATCACAAACATTTACCAAAATCTAAAGTGAAAACACTTACACATCCAAAAAAAATAGAATGCACATCCAACTCCAAACATTGAAGAAACCTATAATTATAATAGTTGACTAGCATTTATGTCAATCAACCTTGTTATTAGAATGCACATGCAACTCCAAACATTGAAGAGACCTCTAATTATAATAGTTGACTAGCATTTATGTCAATCAACCTTGTTATGTAACTATTAATCTAAATTTATGATACTGGATCTAAATATAACTATCTAAGTAAATAATTAAAAGCAATAAACATTTTTGAAAGAAATGATGTGTATATTGTTTCTTCTGTAGTACTATTTGTTTTTATGTAGATATGATGAGTTTTAAATCCTAACTAAATTTGAATGGGGTACACACCAAATGTTGGGGATAATAAATCGAAATACATCATATGCTATGTTTCTTTAGTACTTCCCTACTTTTTGTGGATGGTAAACGGGGTAAGCTGTCAGCCCTGATTACAAGGCCTCTTTGTGAGAGAATAAAGAGATTCAGACCTGTAACGAACAACAAGCATGAAAACTCATGTTTGGATCTAGACCAATTGAGCTAACCCTCAAGACTATTTATTTATTGTTTTTATTTGTGATTATTTGTAATTGGCATTGTCTCACTGTTCTACGAAATGAATTTTTTCATTGGCATCCGACGACATAAGTCTGCATGAAATCACCATTTTTTGTTGTTTAAAATCTATTTCTGAATGCAGAAATGAATTCAGCGTGATGAAAAAACCTTGGGACACTTAGATTATACATAAATAATCACTCAAATCTACAGATCTAACAATTTCTTGCCGGATTTCGAGCAAACGTCCATGGAAAATATCACTGAAAAAGAGTAATTTCGTAGAACATTTAGACTATGGCTTTGTAATTTACATTACTAGTTCAATTTGTGAGTTTTTTTGTTAATAATTTTTTAAACAAAATGGTTGTTCTAAATCATATTTATATTTTTTTAGACATACAATCCCAAATTTTGTGGGTTGGTTATAATTAAGGGCATCATTAACGAGACATAAATACCATGTTTTTCCTTGAACACAATTTTTTAGATCCCTTAAGGATCATTGTAATGAAATATAGTTATCTGCTTTGAAGAGAACTCTCCAAAGTTCTATGTTTTTAAAGGGTGTATTTAGTGCTCTAGAATCATCCTTTTTGTCATTTCTCAAACTCACACCTAGGGAAAGTCCTACCTTGTGAGACGGAGTTTGGGGCAATGAAACAAGCAAACCACCCACTATCACCTCAACGACTTTGCTTATGTTTTTCTAGGATAGGGTCTCTAACCTAAGGAGGGTTTTACTATATACTCAACTAAGTCCTATTGTTGCAAGTAAAATAGGTATAGGTAAGGACTTGGTTAAATTCAATTGGCTTCTCAAGAGATGACTTCAAGGTAGAACGAAGAAGATAAATGCTTAAGGCCAAGGGTTCATTTGCAAAAGATTATCAAATGACCAACAACCAATAACATGCAATGTGTGAGAAACGTGCAATACTACATTCATAGTTTATTAGAGCATTCTCAATCTAAACCATTTATCACAACCATTCAATGATAGTGTATAATCAACAATGATAAGGTATTCAATATCCCATACAAAGTATGAAATATGGTAGTGCATAGGACAACAATAATTAGCAATAAATATACCAACAACAACTAGACCATTGAACAACACTTTAAATATGGACTGAAATTATATGATACTAGTGGCTTACAACCAATTTATACCATCAAATCAACATATGAACATCATGACAATTGTGTACTATTGCTGTAACAAGCTTCCAAATTGCAAATTCACCCTCAGATCTCAAGCATAATGCACATGTATGATAATATATATGCAACGTTTAATTCAAGTGTACATGCATAGATTTTATCTCACTCATACCAAAATTTTCCACAAGTAGATCATTGTTGCAACAACTCTTTGTGTAAAATAACCCAACGTAGTTTATATATCCAAATTGCAATGTAGAGTAAGTATGCTAGGAGTGAAATAACTACTGTAGCAAACACATTTATATCACCAAACTCAAACGTATCAATGTTGTGACAAAAAAATTCCAATATGCAATTCGAACTTCATATTTCAAATATAGTGCATATGTGTAACAACGGATCAACATTTAAACATATATGAAAAGACTATATTGGACCTAAAAACCAGATATATCAGTGTCGTAGTAATTTGTCATCATAGACCTGAAGATTTGATCACAAACATAAACAAGGACAATAATAGTAACCAGAACAGTGAGTTATTTTATTCACCAACATGTTTTAAATGCCTCAAGCATCAAAGTACCTCAATCCCATTCTTGCATATGAAACAAGTTTTAGTCAAAACTTCATTGACTTGGAAAACCAATGCAATATCATAAAGGAAAGGCTAGTTGTAATATCAATCCACAAGTTAGCCGTTAGATATGGTAGAAAGGAGATCATCTTTGAAAGGTTTGGACACTTGGCACTGGGATAAGATCAAGCCCCATATTTGTCACAGAAGAAACATAAACCCTTAAAACCCCAACCGCATATGAAGACTCATAATTTGGCTCACTCAACCATCAAATAGAAAAATGATATGAGGACTATGTAGATCGTTGGAGGGGGTATGAAGAAGACATGGATAGAATTGATGGATCATGTGAGGAGATTCTAAATTGTTTCCTTGGATGATGATTTAGACCAGCGGAAAGAGATCTGTATGCCTACAGCTTGTTGATGGTGGAAAATAAAGAAGCATAACCAAACCTCAGGTAGGCAACGATGCAAGGAGATATGAGTTAACTAGGTCATATATTGGGACATATTTATGGCATATGAAATCTAGAGTGAATATAATATCCAACGTCCCTCAAAATCGATGGGTACGCTTTAGTTCGAAACCCTGTAAACCCTGCAAAAATGCCCATAATGTAGATCGACCCTGTAGGAAACTGAAAGGGATATGATATGTGACTTGCTAAACTTGCAAATGAAAAAAGATACCCCTAGGGTTTGGTGGATAATTGAATAGTCAATGAAATCAATGGACCAAACCTTTACTGCTGGTTGAAAATGACATAGTGAGAAAATCGACCAATGTGCAATTGTGAGGATATGCAATATAGCTCAAAACACCAAACATGATGAATTTTGATTTTTTTTGTTTTAGTTGGTTTAAGATGTCAAATAATACCTGTGCCTTGGAGGACCATGGGGTCACCACTGCACCTCAATGTGAAGCCTAGGGTTTATGAAGAGCGATGTTAAAAGGGATCTAGAGGATTGTCCCTCAAGCACCACCTAGGGCTTGAAATAATTCTTTGAGGATGCAAGGGAGGATTGATATGTGAGGAGTCTCTCTGGTGCTAGACAATTCGAGTATTGATCACTTCTTTGACCTTGTAGTAGTCGTGTTCTTCCAAGCAACCTCTAAGAATTTTGTTATAACCCTTGAAAAATTACTAGAAACCCTCAAGAAGAGGAAATACTCAATAGATCTCAAGAACCAAGCTTCTTATTAATCTCCAACCATTTGAAATGAGGGAGGACTCCTCCTTTTATTGGTGAGAAACCTCTTCAATTACAATATAAAACCATGTGCTAGCTCAAAACCATGAGCCCAAACCATTTTCCCAATAAAACCATGGGCAAGATACAAGCAATAGTAAAATAATCAAATAATATGCTGACAAGGTACAATGTTCCTCTTAGAAGACGTCAAATACAATATAAAAATCCCATGCGAGGACCAAGTAGAATCCAAGGAAAGTGTGTTCCTCAATAAAAGTTCCAGCGCCCCCATAAATGGTCTAACCAAGTCAAGTCAATGGTTCAATGTCTACCTCCTCCATCCAAGGAATGGTCCAAGAAGTGAAGAAGCATCCAAGAAGAAGATGATGTCACCTAGCATGTGTGATCCATCCTATCAATAAAATCCTCTCAAAGGCACGTGTGAGATAAATGAAGTAAAACTCATCATGGATGGGTCCAATAAACATGCCATGCCATCAAAGGGTGTGAATCATCTTGTGTAGTCACCCTCGTAACATACAATCACCATCTCCAATGCATTAAATACCACGCATGTGGTACAAAAAAGAGTACATAATGCATGTGCATGCAATAAATTTTCCAATTGAGAAAAGAAGATGCATGTAAGTGGTCCACATACTATGTGTGATGACATGGAATCTCATCATGGTCCAATTCACTATCATGGATCCCATGCAATGACACGTATCTTGATGTTGTAGATGGATCCCAAGGAAAATGTCATGGATCCCAATGTTTGGAGATATGACCATAGAAGAGTACATGGATCCTATGGAAATGTCATGGATCATGAGGAATGGTACACATATCCCAATTCACAATACCCACTCAAAGTGATGGGTCTAGCCTCTTAGAAATCCATTAATTGACATCACCTAGTGATATCATTTAGCACATCATAACAAAGGGGTTATTTTTAGTACTTGTCTAAGTCTTACCAAGGGGAACAACATTGACCCTTATGCATGCATCAAATCCTAAGACAACCTATATTTCCTAAGTACCTAGGTGAAAGATAGGTAATAATGATTAATAATGATGAAAGGAGAAAAGGGGAATGGGTTCATGTGATGACCCTCAAATTCTTACACATGCGAAGTCTTATTATTCAATTAATCATTCATCTCGTTTCATTTGGCTAGGATTTTTTCTTTATAAATGCCTTGTAGAGAGAGATTAGCATTGAGTTTCCATCCTCAATATTGTTTCTTACTACCCCTTTTAAGACTTTTTCTTTAGATGTTCAGTTTATTGAACAAGTCCCTTTTCTTTAGGTATTCATAGACAAACCAAGGACAATGGAATTAAATTCATAGCGAGGGGCATTGCTCAAGCTTAATATTTTGTTTTTAACTTTTCTCTTCACCTCTTAGCCTTGGTGGATTCATTGAATTAGGATTTATTTTGACCTTTCCTTTTTACCTTTGAGAAATCACACATGACCATGATAATATATTTTATGTGAATGGAATTAATGAACTGGGGATGTGGAAAATGGTTAGCATGGTTGGGATGTGGATAACACTATCTATCCTAGACACCTAGTGATACAACTTAACCTAAGAGATGGCACACTTCTAACAAAAAAAATGTCCCCCAAGGTATTACTAGGCAAGTAATAAAACCATATAATGTTATGAAGTGCTAAAAAGACAATCATTAGGTGTTTACCACTTTATGACGAGCTAATACGTTATATCATCAAGTCCAAATAGGTATTGATACATAGAATGTCAAATGAAGCAAACTGAGAACCATACCTTACCATACCATAATGCATTTGTCATTTGAGGAGTGGGGGTGAAAGTGAGCTACACCACAACTAAGATAGAAGGATCATGAATTTGGTGGAGATCAAGGAGAAAATTTGTTTGATTCTAGCAAAGATGAGCATGACACCTCATGGAATCAACAACATGAAAACCTTGGGAGGGTATCCAAAAGTGACACCCCTAGAGGGGATACCATCTAGCTCCTACTCAAGGACATGCACTCTTTGCAAGAGTGTATGAAATCTCCACAATCTTTGTAGAAATGTGACCTACACACCATGAAATCCAACAAATGATGTAAAATTCACTAGCGAATCTACCAACCTAGTTAGTAATAAAAACACTACTTTTCATAAATCAATTTTTTTTCACTAAGTCTAACATATGAAAGCATATGCAATAAATTATTTTAAGGAAAAGCAGATGCATCGAGAAAATCAAGCAATGCATGAAAGTAAACATGCGAATGAAAGGAAAACATACATGGAAAGAAAAAATAAATTCTAACTACTACTCAAAGAGATTATTCATGCCTACCCTATTGGTTAACTAAGGGATGTGGATTTTAGGTGAAATCAAAGATCCAATGAAACCACTCAAGGAGCTTATCAATAGCTGAAAACCTTCCCTTGTGTTTGGTTATTAGCCAAAATAGTGATATGTCAAGCATCAAGTAGGTATCAGGAAAAATCTTGGTCACAAATAAGTCCCGAAACTAAGCAAGGTTATATCTATGAAGAACAAGGCCCAAACTATACCAAGGAAAGTCACACTTCAACATAATTATTCCATCTAAATGTCAATAGGGATAATGTAATCATGAGAGTGCGTCAACCTATTGACCTCACTTGTCAAATTATCAAGGACAAGAGGTATACAAGGCATCACTGGCTGGGAATCATAAGGAAAAGACTGACTTTCCATGTCTCCCTTGGTCAAATATAATGAGGGAGAATAGTCATAGGTGAAATGGGGTTAAGAAGGATGAGGGAACTAATGGGCAGGTGCAAGGAAGAGAAATAAGTCAAAATTGTGCAAGGGGGTGGAATATAATCATAGGTCAAGGGTAAACTCTCTAAGACACATGGTAAGAAATACTCATACTTAACCCTTTTACACAGAGGTGAACAAATCACTTCATGTTCCTGAAGAATTGGACTGTCAAATTATTCATAAAAACTTCCCAGGTGAGGCTCATCACAAGGTCTAGGTTCATCAACCAAATATTCACCCTCATATTCAATTTCATAGATTGGATCTCCATCAAAGTAAAAACAACTCATATTCCTTAGATCTTCCAATGTGTATCAAGTCATCAAATCCTTCAACACCAAGGTCATAATCTGTCTCATGGAATGAGGGAGAACCCACCAGTCCTTCTTCATATGGATAAAAAGTTAAAAAAAAAATGGCAATTTTCACCTTCTAAGTTCTCATCTAGATCTATAAATTCACTAGGTTTCTCTCACTCTAAGGATACTTCTACAAACTCTTCCCTTCCCAAATTGTCAAAATATTTATCAAGAGGTCTGACAATTTCGGGAAAGGTACAAGTTTCTATATTATCTTCTTCAAAAAGAGGGGGGCATAAATTTTTTCATTACAAGAACACACCTCTTCATCTTCAATTTACTTCAACTCTTCTTCCTAAACAGATTCATGAAGAAGTTGACCTTCCTCTTCATCCACATGGTTTTAAAAAAGGTCAGGCTATTCATGAAGTAATTCTTTCTCATCATGTTCATAACATACTCCATCATTTATGGTAAGTGAAATGGGCATATCTTCCTCCTTTGGGAGGGATATTAAGGTAAATTTGTCAACTATCTCAATTGCTTCATTATCAAGGTTAGGATCCCAACGTTTAATAAATAAACTTACAAATTCTGCAGATGAATTGATTGGTCCTAGAAGATCATAAAACCAACAAATTGCCTCGGCTTCCAAAGTGCACATAAATGTATACATCCACACATCTTATGACCCTACTGAAAGATGTAATATGTGACCGAGCCAACTTAATATCTTCGTGAAATAATACAATAGCTTTAGACAAAAATGGATGGTAGCCTTCATGTGGATACATTATCAATTTAAGTATCCTTAAAACTAAGATGCTAATTTGACAATTGATCTCACCATTAACAAGTGCATGTCTGACATTTTTGCAGTTTTTTGTTCCCCTAACTTTATTTTTTGGTTTATATTCATTAAATATAGTGGAGGATTACTATGTACTATGTTATTGTTGGAATCATGTGGCCTTACTGTTGTAGGGATTTTTTACCATGCAGGAGCCGAGCTCCCTTAGGTTCTTCCTATACCTAAGACAAGAACAAAGATACAAACAAATGATGCTTCTAAACTTGATAATATGTCATAATCTACAAATATATCAATTCTCTACAAATGAACAAACAAACTTACATGAACAATCATTTAGAGGTAAACATCTAGCATATCTTATATTAATCAAGTAAGCAATATTACAACTTACATGTATAAACTCAAGAGATGTCTTTCTTCCAAGCTCCTTTCCCAAGCCTTGCCACCAAAACACCAGAGTAACTTTACTAGTTCTTTCTCCTCTTTCTCATGGAAATGGATTGGTTCTTATAGGGGTTTAGAGATAAGGCCATATGGTTAATAGGATAATATCCTCAGGATCATAATGGAATCCTTCTTGAGATCAAGCCCCGAGAAATTAGAGTAAGGTCTCATCCATCACAACCAAGTCCAAAAAAGGGAGCTTCTAGGCTCGATTAAAACCTAAGCACAAAAACAAAGTGACCCAGTCGCAACTTGGAAGTCTAGAAGGGGAGACCAACTCTTTTGGTCACAGGCTTGAGGAAGGACAAGGGTGAACGAAAGGAGATTAGGCTAGAAACTCAGTGGGAAGATGATGAAAATGGATGAATTGGGTAGGTGACCTATAGGAGATGATGTCCCAAGGGTTATGGGGTTAATAATGCTATAACAGATCCCCCTAAAGTGTAATGTCAGAAGAGGTGTCCAATGGCCAAAATAATTTACCAATAAAAGGCGTAGAGTTGTGGGCAAGGAAGCTTGGAGAAGAGCAACACCAGTCCTAATGAAAAAGACCCCCGAGGTGAGAATTCCCATGCTAGGTAAGACGAATGATATCATAGCCACCATAAATCATTGTGGATCTATGCATAATGCAAGTGATGGCCACAACAGAGTACACTGTGGATCCATCAAGAAACACACATGACTCGATTCATGGCCACAAAAGTATACATTGTGGATCCATGAAAGAAGAAAGTGAAATCATAGCTATGACCAAGTAAAAATGTGGATCTATGTGACTTCAGACAAATAAGTGAGCAACGGGTGAAGTGCTCATAAATAATCTCCTTCGTAGCTTGGGAAAGAATATCATTGAACAAGAGAGTAATCTTCCCCAAGGTCTTTGTCTGTAATCCAAATTGTATGATTCTATGAAATGTGAATAAAGGCATTGAAGTCGAGCATGGTAGAAACCATCTAATTACCGATCATTAATGTATACCTTTAACATATGCAAGGGAGTCCACCGATGATGGTGATAGAAACCAAGATACCGAGTAAAATATACGAAGTGTGAAAAACGGAGTTGAAGTCGAACACTCGTAGATTCATTTGACAAGAGTCAATGATATAAACCCACTGTCAAAATGCAAGGATATCTTCCATTGATGTATGAAAGTCCTAGGGTACTGATGGGTTTCTAGATTTCAATCCTAGATAATGAGCTGAAGTTGACAGGATGAAATCCGTCAAAGCAGGGCCTTGATGGATTCCCCATCAATCAATGTGAAACAGGGAAAGATGGATGGTGTGAGAATGATAGTAATGGAGAATGACTCACACAAGGATGGTAGAGATAAACAATAATAAAGGAATGACATGTGGTTGATGTATGTAGAACTTCCCTTGAACAAGTATGGATGAAAAATGACTTGACTCGACAACATTAACTCAGGTGAAGGCCATAATAATTGTTCATGGACCGGTGAGGGGAACGTGACACAATGATGGGAATGGTGGTTAAATGAGAGAAAATGGATAACCCGACTGTTGTATGGGGTGTAAAACAAGATCATTTTTCAAGGGCGACACAAATTAATTCCAACTGCTAGATAATGAAGATAAAAATATGGAAAAACCCTCTTAAAATTTCCCACCATGATCGGTGAGTACCTCTTTCTAATTTTACGAGATGGAGGAGGATAACATATGCTTGTTATAGCTCATCTGGTGATGAGTCCCTTAACATATTATTAATGAACTTGAGGAAGGAGGGGTTTGGTCCCATGAATGGGTACTTCGATGTAAATTTTAACGAGTCCAAAGAAGGGAAACATGATGGCCTTTTCCTATTTAGAGAGTCTGAAAAGGTTGTAAAGAAAACTCCATATACTTACTTGTGGATTTTCCTTGAGCCTAGGTAGGTTTTTGATTGCCAATGTTTTCATTTTTAGGGAGTCTAAAAAACTTAAAGAAGACTCCACGGGGGTGCTTTTATCGTAAATTTTAGTCCCTAGGCCCGAAAAGGTTTAAAACAATGCGAATGAGTACTCTCCTAACCATAAGGGATACACTGTTCCCTTTTAGTAAATAGTCCATCTGGCATGAAAAAGGGATAAATGTATACTAGGTGGACATATTTTCAAACCCATGATACGAGCGTGAAAAGACAAGCATACTCGACGATCTTTTCTTTTTGAAGGAGTTGGAAAAGAGCTTAAAAAAGACTCCATAGAATGGTTCCATAGCTTATGTAGATAGTGTTCCTAACAAAAATAGGGATAGTATATGGTTCCATGAGAAAGAAAAATGATAAATAGCCAAAAATGAAGAAAAAGAACTAGTTATAGTGTGAATAGGGTTAAAATGAAGCTATATGTGGGTTAAAAAATAGTGTTTTTACCTCTACCTTGGTGAAAGTTTGGAGAGCCCTTTTCTTGTTCACATTTTTAATGGTGATTGCGGAGCGTGGAACCTCATATCCTGCACCTTTCATATAGAAAACAACAGGTTGGACCTCAACTTACAAAACCCATCTTGTATTTTTATATTTCACGCATTTATTTGTTAATGGTAGGCCTCAAAATTTTTGAGTTTGCGCGGTCATGATTGGCCTCCTTGTGGGGAGTGACTGAATGGTTTAGTCGCTCTATGTGAAGAAGAAAATCTTGTCTGGTCGCGTCCATGTTAGAATTGTGGGGTGACTGACCAATATGGTCGTGGCCAGTTGCACTGTCGACCAATGGAGGGAGTGGCCAAATAAATTGGTCACAACTGGACGCCCTGTCTTCTCACGAGGGTCACGAACGAGTGTGTTTTTGACATTTTTTGCAAAAACATTTGTGAGTATTGTATGTGAAAGGGTTCTAAAAAAGAAATTGGTGCTTGTGGCAGGTGTGAGTAACAATGTTGGAGTGGAGAGAACATGAACATGAAGTGAATGATAATGCTACAATGGATGATCCTCCCACTTTAGATTCTTTGAGAAATTGTGGGTTATTGAAATTCTTCATGTGTCAAAACATGCGAGATCAATCAACCATGTTATAGAAGTTGGTCGATATGTGGGTTGCAGATCAACAACACTTTGTGGTACGAGACCAGGTATTAACCTTGGAGATGGGGGATATATATTTTTTGATGAGATTGTCTCGTTGTGGTGCCACCATGGTCTTGAGAGGTGGAAAGAGGGGTAGTGCAGAGCAGGTGGATGACTATGTGTCACACTACTGTCAGTCGGGTACACAGAAGAGAAACACTAAGTTTCCAATTAGTTAGGTAGTGTACTTGACCTTACGCACCATTTTACTCACCATTACATGGGCGACGGGGAGTACCGGGCCGCACTTGGCTTC
>JASDQU010108968.1:121353-133482 GCA_032191745.1 Picea mariana | reverse complement strand
TTCCTGATTTATCTCCTGTTGTCCATCTCTTTGTTTCTTTGGAGCTCTGCAGTCTTTCTTCAGATGTCCTTTATTCCCACAATTCCAACACTCTATCTTTCCAAGGCTCGATTTGGATCTGCCCTTCCTAGAATTCCCACGGTTTCTGAAACCCTTTCCTCTATCCTTTTGTCTTCCCTTGTTCTCCATGTTCAATGAATTTCTTGATGTCTCACCTGTTCTTTTCCATCACATTTCCTCACTAAGGATAACACCAACAACATCATCAAATTTTAAAGTATTTGAGCCAGAGACAGATTTACTTACAGCCATGACCAAGCCATTCCAGCTTTCTGGCAATGAGCACAAGATTAGAAGAGCCCTGACCTCATCATCAAAGTCCACTTTTATAGAAATTAGTTGATTAGTAACTGTATTAAAATCATTTAAATGATCTGCAACAGACCCACCTTCTAACATTTTCATAATGAATAATCTCTTCATTAGAAATATCTTATTGGACGACGAGGGTTTTTCATACAATTTGGCCAATGCATCCATCAAACCCTTCGTTGTATTTTCTTTGGAAATATTGAAAGCCACCAACGCTGCCAGGCTCACCTGTATCGTTCCTAGAGCCTTTATGTCAAAAATCTCCCATTCTTCGTCCTTCGTAGTTGTCGTCTTCTTTGCTATTCCGCCCAATGGTAGGAATAGATCCTTCTGATATAAATAGTCTTCCACCTACATCTTCCATAACTGGTAGTTTTCGTCGTTAAATTTCTTGACCCTAAACTTTCCATCTTTCGACATTGCTCCCACTCAAACCAGGAACCCTCTTTCCCTGCGAGTTACCTTTCGCTCTGATACCAGTTGTTAGAAAAATAGGACCTTGGAGAAGTAAAATAAAACAAATGTGGAAAAAAAACACAGAAGATACACAATACAATAGAGACACAGATTTACGTGGTTCACCCAATGTGGGATACGTCCACCAGAGAAATTGTCAGGTCCTTCCTTTATTATTATCCAGCATATGAAGGGATACAACCTACAGAAAACCCGTTGTAACTTCCTCTTCTTTCTCTCACAGTATCCTATATCATAATACAATATTCACCATCAACCATAGCCGCAATACATTTCCCTCATAAAAGAGGGTTTCCTTCTAGGGAAAAAAACCATAACATAATCTCTATCGTTAGGTCTGTGGCCTTATAATGAATGGTCTAGATTTACAATGAAATTACAATATACATTTACCAGGCAATTTTTCTTTCAGGGGCCCGCTTGCCCCCAGACCCCCCAGCAGGGGGATAGCCCCCCCGGACCTCGCAGAGGGGGTAACCCCCCTCTGCACTCCCCCGCGTGGAGGACTGTACATACTTCTGGGGTGTAAATACTTCATGGGGTATAAACACGGCTGAAAGTAAAAGACCTCTAAATTAGGAAGATAATCAAGCTCCACAACCAACACTATTAACCATATGTCCTTATCTCTAACTCCCTATAATAACAAATCCATTTCCATGGGAAAGAGGAGAGAGAACTAGCAAAGTTACTCTGGCGTTTTAGTGGTAAGGCTTGGGTAAGAAGTTTGGAAGAAATACATCTCTTCAGTTTACACTTGTAAGTTGTAATATTGCTTACTTGATTAATAGAAGATATGATGGATGTTTCCCTCTAAATGATTGTTCATGTAAGTTTGTGTGTTCATTGGTATAGAATTGATATATTTGTATATTATTGCATATTATAAATTTTAGAAGCATCCTTTGCTCATATATTTTTTCATGTATTAGGTAGAGGAAGAACCTAAGGGAGCTCAACTCCTGCAAGGTATAAAATCCCTACAACATACTGGCGACCATACTGGGGAGATTGCCTCTCATGTGTTTTTATTCCTTCTTTACATGCTTTATTTCTTAGATATTTACCCATTAAAATGTCTTGATATAATTGTGAGACTTTGTTGTGCCCTTTCTCAAGTTTAGTTGAAGAAAACCCTCTCTTGGATCTGATATATCTCATCCTAGATCTAACTTTTTCTTTGTTCTCTATGTTGGTCACAACTTCCCCGTGCACACAGAGAGACTGAAGCCTTCATGGTCACGTTCTTCCTCCTTTGTAGTAGTGACCATCTCTTCTCCCAAGTCTACCAAGAGTGACCATACTCTTCATTTGCATTTTTTCTCTTTCTAGGTCATGACCCGGCCGCACTATATCCCTCTACAGGGAGAAACCAACCCTTTAAACCTGCTTTTTTGAAGAGTTATCCTTCAAAAAAATCAGCCATATCCTTTCAGACTAGTCTCTTTCAACACTCCATACCTGCATTAAGCCTATTTCCTTGATTTTGCTTCATTTTTTCTGAAATTGATGAAATTTATATTCTTTTTGTGGCCATCTTATGCGATTGATAGGTACAAACAAGATCACCTAGTTTAATCCTTTGAGTTGAATAGAAGGTTATTTATAGCTTCCTGAGAATATTTTTCTTGCAAATTCTACCATTTCATTATACAAGTCTCTCTTTCATTAGTTTGAATGTTTTTTGTTTCCCAAATCATTTGAGAATTTTTCAAACTATTGTTTAGACTTAAAATATTTTTGTGTTCTTTAAATTAGCATGCTTGGTTTTTTCTTTCGTCTTTTGCATTCATTTCTGAAAATTGTCAATTGAAAGAAAAAGCTGAAGAAGACTTTTTTGTTCCAATTTTCTTGTAGTTTGATAAAATAAAAGAAACAAAAAACATTTCATTTAGAGTGATTTAAAATATCATTGAAACAATTTATGCTTGGTTGGGAATTTCGTAAATCACTCTGTGAGTTTGGTTGAAAAAAAAATTGTTCTTTTGTCTCATTTGAGGGAATACATAGGAATCAGTATGCATTAGGGTGTTTTATTCCATAAAATGAAAAAATAAAGATACCCTTCTCCCTCTTGTAAATAGGATTCATCGAAAGGAAAATTGTTCAAATTTCATCCCTTTGCATCCTTTTGGAATCGAGTCTTTTCACATCATAATTTTCACTTCCACGCAACATTTTGACTAAAGAATAGCCTTAAAAACAAATGCATGTTAATAAAATTAACTAGACTTTTTTTTCTTCTAAGAACACCAACAATAGTCTAGGTATAGGGTCTTTGGACTAATATAAGTGAGTAAAGTTTCCAAGACCATGAACAAAAACCATAGAATACTAAAGAGTGATTAAACCCATATTTCGTATAGGCATGGCCGGGAACCCCCTCTCACACAGGGGCTACACATGAGGTTGTGTCCGGTTGGGCAGTGTAGATTACCCCTTTGAGGCTTAACCATACATAGTGGAATGATATTATATTGGGGATTCTTCTTGAGAATCGGTTGTTTTCATCTGGTCTCGAAACTCCATGAATCTTGAATCCTTTTGGGATCCTCTGAATCTTTTTCCAGTCCTCTTGAGGAATTTCGGACTTGATATCCTACCCATACTATTGGACCCGACTATCGACTATATTCGCTCGGAGGCTAACTGTGAGTTGGTAGCCTTAGTTTCCACAATATTCAGGGCTCTTACACAAGGTGACAATGAATGGGAGTCTTCGCTATACCTGGATTAGACGTTGGTCAAACTCACTTGAGCTCCTTGGGGGGAAACCCACGGATACACCGTTGGGAATATTGCACCAAGGTGTAAGTCTGTTAAGCAGGTTGTCAACGTAACTAATACACCCACTTATCCCCACCCCTTTTCACATGTTCCGATGATGTTGGATTTCATCACCAACTAGTGAGATCATGGAGAGAAGCTTTGGTTTGTTTATTTGATTCCTATATTTTTTAACGCGTGTTGCTTACTTTATTTATTTTTCTTTAGGACTGCCATTGTTATATCTTAATCATGTATGATTAAAACTTGTGCAGGTCTCAGAGGATGTGAGCTTTTCCTCCAATAAATTATGAACTTTTACCTCCCAACTCACCTGAATACCACCTTCGAGAGGAATTCCACGAGGAAAACCACTTTAAAGTTGGAAGTGTTTTTACCCCTTTTCTTGAACACCCAAAAGGAGAAAAATTTCGAGAAGGATTTGTACCCGCTGCAAATCAACCCCTGACTGACTCTTTTTGTCCCCTCCTTCTTTAGGTAAACTTTGTCAGAGAACCTGAACTTGGTACTGATTACCTTTGTATACCACTTGTACCTTGTGAAGACATCATGATCATGGAAACCCAACAGATCCATTTATCCAAAGGTTACATCACACCACCATGGGTTTCTGGTCTATATGACATTATGAAAACCCCTGAACAACCCCATGGCATCCTCGCTAGAGTAGATACAACCATAGAATCTTCTTTCAAACTCTTGCAATAAGATCAATCACATGATTCTTCACGCACCGCTCATCCCCCCATATCTGGTATCTCCCATATGTTTAAAACCTCTTACCCCCATTGCTCCCCCATTTTCTCTACACCAAAACCAGCTCAATCGAACGTCACCACAACCCAAACATCAACATTGACATATGTATCATATGTTGTCCCCACCATTGTACCGCCACCTTCAAGAACACAACCTTCTACACCCCCTGCTGGGGGGAAACCTTTGTTTACCCAATTGTTCTTAGGAGGCTATCCCAACCTCTTTGGGAAACAACCTTCAATGGGAGGATTACCTCCCCAAGGAATTCAACTAATGGGTTTTGTCCAACAAACATCGATGAGCCATCCTTTCACTGGGAGACAACCCCTGTACCCAGGACAAATGTTTGGCCATGATCTTGTCGGGGGGAAACCCTCAACTTTCGAATCCTTTTTAATAGGGGCATTTCCTACTATTGGGAGCCAACCTTTATTTGACTTGGGTAAACCACCCATTGGGGGGAACCCCCAACCTCAAGCCCATATTCTCTCTTGGGGCACCAATCAACTGAGGGGAAACCCCCATCTACCAGAAAACACCCATCATGGGGCCAAACTATTCTATCTACCACTATCCTACTATATGGCCACCCTTACCAGAATAGCCAATACTGTATGGAACCATCCTCCACAACCCGCCAATCCTACAATTTCTACTCAACTAGGAGAACCCCCTAAAGGACCTCCCTATGGTGGACGACCTCCTAGTGTACCCCCTGGCATAGTACCCCACAGTGAAGGGGGAACACCCTATGGAAGAAGACCTCATAGAGGACCACCCCATGGGGGAGGACCCCCTGGGGGACCACCCTATGGAGGTGTGCCTCCTGGAGGACCACCTTATGGATGAGGACCACCCTATGGTGGAGACCCTCCTAAAGGACCACCTTATGAAGAAGGACCTCCTGGAGGACCACCCTATGGAGGAGGACCACTTGGAGGACCACCTTATGGAGGAGGACCACCCTATGTTGGAGGAACCCCTGTTAGACCACCTTATGGAGGAGGACCTCCAAAACAACACCCATATGGAGGAGGACCACATAACCCACCTCCACATGTCAAAAAACAACTCTCATTTTTGGAAACCTTAGATTTTCCTGATATTTCAAGGTTGACTAATGATCCCATATGGCATTCCCCTTTCTAGCCCCCCATTCCTACCAAACTCCCTTCCGATATTCCCAAGTTCAATGGAAAGCATGGAGAAGATTCAAAGAATCACATGATTAATTTCCACCTATGGTGTTCTTCGAATTCCTTGATGGACGATTCCATCTGATTACAACTTTTCCATCAAACTCTTATAGGATCCGTAGCCAAATGATATATAAAGCTATTGTGGAACTCCTTTGACAACTTTAATTCCTTTGCTATGGCATTTTTTACACACTTCCAATTATCGATCAGATATGAAACCAGTACTGATATTTTAACCTCGTTATGCAAATCAACCTCCACCCATATCTTTGATCACATTCATGAGTAGAGACATCAATGACGACTAATTAAAGCCACAATTTCAGACCAGCTATTAAATGATTGGTTTACCAATTCTCTTTTTCCACCTATCGCTCGAGATGTCACCATGGGAGGCATTGTTACTGAGGAACAAGCCATCAGTCGAGCCCAGTATTTAGACTTAGTATACTCTCAATCAGGCATGTTATACAACTTGATTCCACATTCTCCTCGATCGTCGAATGATCCAACCAAACTGGCACCTGGACCCCATGCAAATGGTATGATCGATCATGTTTCTATCGATTCATCTAGTCAGATGACTAGGAAACACAACCAATCAAATAAATCTACTAGTCCCAGCTCATTTGTCCACACAAGCACTCCAATGAAGCCCCCTGCCCAAACCTATGAAGTTAATTCAGTGCAGTCAACCGCAGCCAAAAATCTGCAGCCATCCAGAGGAAAAATAAGGGTAACAATAATAATAAAAAGAAAAAGTCTTCTGAGAAGTCGGGCCCCAGGACACAAGAAAACAATGTTGAGGGTAAACCTAAATGAAATGCCAAATATCCCTGCATTATTTGTAAAGAGGATCATTTCACCAAATATTTTCCTTGTCTTGTTGAAATCCATCAATATCTCAAACAAGGCACATCCTCTTCTGCACCTGCATTATTAACAAATCATTTTTCCCCCCAATAACAAAAAATGGTTGTGCAAACACAACCCTCCCCAAATTGGGGAAACCCTGAGTCCTCAACCTCCAATATCTTGATGGTTAAATCCACGACATTATCCACCAGAGCTAATAATTATGACTCTCGGTATGGGAATCCTCCATCAAAGTATTCTCCATCTCTAGCCCCGCCCAATGGCCCTCTCACTCTTGAGAAATCAAGTATAGAACACTCTTTTCACCCCCCAAAATGGGTACTTCGTTGAATGACACATAACCCTAATGCTCGAGCAGCCTAACACTATAGTATAGTGGAGGATCTCGCTCAAGCCCCATGTGCCATGTTCGCCCTCGAAGTATTGTAGAGTTGTCTGACCCAAAAAAAAATCTTTGTTAACAACTATTGGGGGAATTGATCCCTTATATTCAAACATTATCTCTTTTAATGTTGACCAAATTGAACCCCTCCTTTCACACCAAGTTACATTACAAATCATCGTGCATTCACTTAACAAAAATGTTTTTCGAACCATGATCGATGAAGGTGCGACCACTTGTATTATGTCAATGAATTGTTGGAAATCCTTAGGCTCTCCACAACTTAATACATCAGAAACCATCTTGAAATCCTTTGATGGACACTTTTTCAAATCTCATGGTGTGTTTCCCTCCATACCAATCAAATTAGCTGGTAAAACAACCTTCGTTGAGGTAGAAGTAATCGATGTTAATCTTGACTACAATATCCTTTTAGGTCATACTTGGTTTTATGTTATGAAGCCAATGGCATCCTCTGTCTTCTGAATTATCTTCTTTCCCCACCAAGGAAATATAGTGACAATAGACTGGTTTGATTATTGTACACCCAACATGTGACTTAACCCCAACACAAATGTACCATTTGTAGGTGAGTCAGCACCCGAATATGAGAGTATAGGTGTAGGCCTATATCCGAACCTTATGGGAACCTTCCCTTTACTTGCACCAGATACCCCTCAAATAGCTCTGATCAATATGATCTCTACCTTTTGTGGTAAATCCCTTGGTTCTTTCAACCCTTGGGTAATCCCTCACTCTTCCAATATTGAATATTTCCGAGCTACTATGCCTTTATCCCCAGCAAAATTATCATATTCGACCCTCCAAAAAGCAGACGAATATGCTAGCACTGATTCGAGACTCCTACTGGATGAGGAGCCAGATCATTTTTCCTCTCCTTATTGGGTTACCCTTGAAAATTTCAAGGATGACTTCCTATATTTCTTCCTCCCATCAGATGAAGCTATAATGGAAGTCATGTCTCTTTAATATCGACCCTGGGAAGACCATCACCATCGATCTTCTTTCCTCCTTGTTGAGGAAAAGATATGAATTTACCTTACTCAAGCATTTTTTAATCTTGCTTGGCTAAGGCAAGATAGTCGAGAATATCACCTTATGTTTATAGCCTCAAAAATTGTTTCCCAATCCACAAGTATTAGTTACAAGGGCTTAGGATGATTTTTTAAAATAAAAGATTGCTGTAAAATTAAACATTTTTTATATAATTTTTTGAATATAACATATGTAAAAGTAAATGTGGAGACAAAAGAAAAAATACCAAGTCACATATTAACACAGATGACACAAAATATAAATCACTTATATCATTCCAAGAAATAAAAAGAATCGTTCTCTTTAAAAAGATCCCTGCGGGAGTTTTGACCAAAGTCAAACTTAGATATCCTGGATGAAAACCATACAAAAGGACCCTGATAGGAAGTAAAAATTGAAATTTAAAATCTTGACCATCTTGCCACAGATTGTTGCTCACTTGACTCTGCACAATATCCTTTATCAGTCATGAAATCTAATTCATAAACAGACAAATATACACAAACTTTCAAAGATAGATCAACACCTCTAAAACAAGCATCCCGAATGATATGGTTCAACTTTGAACCTTGTTTTCTACAATAGGACCCTACTGTCATAAAAGAGAATTAGGATTTTAATGAATTGAAGAATCAATGAAAACTTAACTATCTCAATAAAACTCAAGAGAAAACCTTAGTATGCTTTCTCCTTCTATTCTCCTCTTGTTCTTCCTTCTCATTTGGATTTTAAGCATTCCAAATTAGTTGAAGTAGTTCAACTACTTCATTTAGTTAAGTTAACTAAAACTCAACTAACTTTTAGTTTAGGGCAAGAATTAATATAATAATATTAAGGGTCTTTTAATAAATAATAACTAGTAGGTGGGACCCCTTGTGACTCCCTTTAGTTTCTTAACAAAAATAAGCATAACTAATCAATGAATCAAACACATCCCTCCTTGTGGCTCCCATAATCATTCTCACAATTTGAAAATTTAATATCAAATGATATTTCAAATTATATCCAAAATATCCAAAAATAGTATGTTATCTGAAACCTTCAGCAGTCCATTGTTCTAAATAAAACAATAATAAAGTATAATAAAAACCCGTATTCGCCACTTTGAGAGGAAATTTTCCCTTTGTCGCTACTATCCCCTTTTGACTTTCTTGAATTAGCCTTAGGTTGTGTAGAGCATTGAGGCTTGATCTCACTGATGACATGAGAACAATCACCTTTCAAGTGCATGCGAAATGAAACAGATTTGGCTTAATCACTTGAGGGAGAGGAGGAGGCATAGGGATACCAGGGACATGTTGGGGTTGGAAGGGAGGCCTCTATGGTCTAGGTTGGACTACACCTTGTCCAATCCAATTGAAAAATCTAGCTTGAAAGAGTCGGTTTAGCTCTTGAGGATCTACATCGAAATGTATTCAGAATCTGGACCTTCTAGGCCCTCTGTTCCAATTTCCTCTACCCATGTTATTTTGTCCATGACTTCCTCCGTTGAAGAAACTCATCCTGTATGAAAGTGTTTGTAGCAACTACCTTCTTAAAAAAACCATACATGAAATCTCTTAATATGAAATAGATTTTGGCTCAACAATCACATCAGATCCATGCAATCCAATCCATAAAATTCATTCATTAATTGTCAATGAGCATAGGGTGAATTAGGGTTCTGGGATATCTGAATGGATTGTATTGAGAAAAAAAGTGAGAAAATGAAAGGGAGTAAGAACACAATTACTGCTCAATGATTAATTAAACAATCGACTCTGCAACAATAAACAAATCAAATTAGTTTTGATCCATCTCTATGTTATTTCTTAATCACCGTAATACAGAGTTTCAATTTAATTTTAAGAACAGAGTGTGAAAAATAAATCTGGGATCATGAGGGGATTTGTAATGAGCGAAAAAAGTGAGAAAATGAAAGGGAATCAGATGGATATTTTTCTTAAAATAAACTAAATAAATCAACTATCATAACTATGTTCAATTTTTAATCCAAAAAGCATCTAATTCAAGACCAAAACATTCATTGTGTCTCAATTTCATCAAACTACTTGACGTCTCCATAATAATTAAATTTCCCAAAAATCCTCAATTTATAATAGTCTATGTATTATAACTTATATCAACATGCCCATTCAAAAGTATTGTATATTATAATGTTGATCTCTTCCTTTTAAAATAAACAAAACATGCACAAAAATATGCTCAACATTCACCCCTGATAATCAATAATGCACCATGATAAACAATCGACTGTCGTTGTTCATCAATTACAATCAGGCCCTATTTAAATGTACACAGGTGTTTTTTTCAAAATATGGATAGACTTAAAAGCATGCTCAATCATACATAGGTCTTCATCATATCAATCAACAAAATCTTGAAATGATAACAACAATAAACCCAAACATAAACCATGAGCTTGATCTCATATATAAATTCTTTTTAAAACAATTGGTAGTTTTCACGATGATTCCAATATAACTATATCATATATGAAGCGAACAGAACTAAACTGACACACAGGCACATTTTGTAACTTGTTAGTGTTAATATTATGGTAGTTGCGGGAGGTATTTACCTCCATGTGTAAACCTGATGAGAAAAGAATATTCCGGGAAGGAAGGGAGCATAGCCATAAAGATATTAAGCTCGTTTAATAACTACCTCTAGGGTTTCTAGCGGGAGCAGTCACCAAAGCACCGCCACTAGGGTTACTAGCAGGTGCAGTTGCAGAAACCCTAATCTTCTTGTTGAGGCACCTTAAGTGAATGGATTGACCTAATTTTCGGATAGACCAGTGCACCCTAGCCTAGCGCATCTCTTGGCACTCTCAGCAAGCTAAGACATCAAGTTTTATTTTTTGGTCAAATCTAGGGTTGACCAAGTCAAAGTAGCCATGACTTACTCTATGAAGTCATAAAAACAAGTTATATGGAGCTTCTAACTTCAAAATGTGGAAGACAAGGATTGACCTCATCCTTTCCAATAATAAAGTGTTGGATATTGCGAAAGGAAAGATCGTGAAACCAGAGTTTGAAGAAGGAAAAGAGAAAGAACCGCAGAACGTTGCAGTTATGGAAAAGTTCAAAGATGGTGACATCAATGCCATGAGTATCATAGTGAACTCTATAAAAGACCACTTGATACCCTACATCTCCCATCTTGACTCATCGAAGAAGATGTACGATGCCATAACAAACCTCTTCTCAGTCAGAAACATTGGACAAGTNGACATGAAGATGAATGATGATGAAAGCATAACATCATACTTTGTGAGAATCTCCTAGTTAAGAGATCAACTACAAGCTATTGAAGAGATCATTTCAGAGAAGGAATTGGTAAACATAGTACTCAATGGTCTTCCCAATACATGGGATGCATTTGCTACAAGCATGAACACAAGGAAGGAGTATCCTACATTTGAAGAAATTTGGACTTGTTGTGCTCAAGAAGAATCAAGGATCGGTGCAAAAGAGAAACCATGAAAGAAGTACGATGATCAATCCTTTACAACAAGATTCAATAATTTCAGGAACAAAAGGAAGTTTGGTTCAAGGAAGAAGCCAAATCAAGAGAAAGACATGTCAGAAATACAATGCTTCAACTGTCGAAAGTATGGTCACTACAAGAATCATTGTCCTGAGCTAAAGAAAAGGAAGGGGACACATGAAGCATCAGTTGTCAAATAAAAGGAACCTACAAAGAAGACTAAGAAGGATAAAACAAACTTCTTCTTCTAAGACAAGGTAACAATACTCTTCTTAGTTCTTGTACATATCTTTTTTGCATAGTCTCTGTACATATCTTGTATATCTATCTCTTAGAAGATAATATGTTCCAAGATGAACTATACCTATGGAAGAGAAAACAAGATAAGGATTGCTATCATTATACAAGTCAGATAATACACATGAAAGGATGAAATGCATCAAATAAATCATGTGGAAGCTATTACAAGATAAGTCGAAATCAGAATCAATCTTGAAGAAACTTGGAAGAAGCAAAGACAAAAAGAAGTCAGCGATCAAGAGGAAATTGGAGAAGGACTTATGACACTTTGCCAAAGACAATAAGGATGCAAACGGAAGCATGGACTCTGTTAGATGGAGGGAGACGATTATATATTTCCAAAATAAAAACATGCACTCATACATGAAGCAAGGATTAGGAGGGAGCTAATCCTATGATCCATTGAAGATGATGAAGTTTATATCCATG
>JASDQU010108968.1:91790-106515 GCA_032191745.1 Picea mariana | reverse complement strand
AAACAATTTTAAAAATGAAACAACAGTGAGCCACACAGTCCTTCAACTTATTACTCCAAGCCCTTGATGGAACCAATAGTTAATGCTCAAGGAGAGACAAAGGCAATTCGAGTAAAATAACCCAGTGCACACAGGTGTGTCTAACACTTGCAAGAAAGATATGAGGGTTAACTTAACAATGGCAGGTATTCTAACATAGTGAGACCATGTCTCTTTCCAATCACCCGGGAGGTTAATAACTTTTGATAGAAACAACAGTGAGGACACACACATTCTTGTGAAAGAACTCCAAGATATAACATGCATCAATTCAATAACCACATAGGCCTGTACTAATGTTTGGGGCCAACCAATACTGGATCTTGGGATGCTTTTAGTGAAAAGACAGTAAGAACGAGCTATCGACCACAACTCAGGTTTTGAAGAAAAGAACACACCAACTGTTGGCAATTGCTCCACAACTGGGTAAGGATTACCACCACAACTGAGAGGGAAATGAGTTGACAGACACTAATACGTAGAACGGTGAATAAAAATCCTCAACCATCAAACTCAGAGCCTTATCGCACCACTGTTACTAGTATTTCAAATAGACCCATCATAAAACAACATTGACCGAGCAAACAACCAATGCACAAATTAATAATACCCATTTCTCTGCTTAGAATTTCCAACATTTTACAATCATCACAGAGAGCCATAACACCACATTTACACACCGTCGAAAATCTCAAGAAAACACTGAATCTAAGCATCATTGAGCCGCCATTTGGCTCATAAAATAGAGAATCCATCATGGATGGAGAGAAAATAACCATACCTGTGAGAAAAACGCTTAAATGACGAGTTGGTCGAGTTTTCCCTTCCAAAAACCTGAAAACGTGGAGCTTCACAACCACATAGTGAAAAATGCAACAATAGAACATTGTTAGTGTGAAGGACGATAGGGAAGGTTTGGAGTGACGTGCATTAAATGCACGTCGCTTCCATCACCTGGCCCCATTCAATTCCAAGTACGATACAACCCAATAAGCATAACATCCACCATTAAATCAAACCATATAACTAATGAATAATCAATGCCAATCCATCATAAGATTTGAGACCATATCTATTGCATAGTGCACCACCCAAGATAGTTCATACATTAACATTTTCCATAACTCCACACAATAATCCATATCAACATTTCTATATGTGCCTCCATTCGAGTTTGATGAAATTCGCAGTCTATTAACCAAACAAATAACATAATAGCTAGGACTAACACTAGTACCCATTAACTCTTTCATTCGAAGTTTTCATGTAGTCTTTTATCATAGCTCATAGTTTCTTTTCTTTTCTTTTGAACTCTAAAACCTTTTCATAGTTTTTTTTCCTTTGTTTTGATCATGCTATCATTTAATTATCCCTTGCATATTTGTGGATGAGTAATCAATATATGATTTAGTGACAAGGTTATATCATAGCACCTGTAACAGTCTGATCCTCATAACCATGGAAACTATTCTATGTTGCAAGTGATTACCAACAACATTCGACAATAATGCATTTGCCACTCATTATCATGCCAAATGAAACTGAAACTGCACCATAAAAAATGTAGGACTGTGTAGGCGATCATCATAATAACAACAAAATATGTGTGATATGTCTATCGTTGCGCCTCTAGTCTACAAGGGGGTCCCACCTACTAGTATTATATTATTATAATACTTTAATAATAGCACTTTTAGCAATACTTTGCAAGTGGAAATCATCATTACGATTTTAATCGTCAACACTCCCCAATCAAGAGAGGATAGAAACACATATTCAAACCCTCATTTCTACTGACACCCAATACCTATCCCTGTTACCCTCCACATCATATTATTCTCCATCAGAAGGAAACTTGGGAAATATTTCTAAGATTATCTCAATCGATATTTCAGTTAAACCTGGGATCATAGAACACATCCAGATAGGTGCAGACTGCTCTCTTGAAGAGATTGAATGTTACACTACCATTTCTAAAGAGTTCCATGATATGTTTTCTTGGTCATATGAAGATATTCCAAGAATTGACCCACAGATCGTTGTTCATGAAATCAATACATATCCCGGAGCCCACCTTGTTCGACAACGGATCCATCTAGTTCACCCATGAAAATCTGTAACAATCAAGGCTGAAGTTCAAAAATTATTGAACTTTGGTTTTATCTATTTCATGCCCCTTATAGAATGGGTCTCCAATATCGTACACGTAGCCAAGAATCAAGGCACGATCTGAGTATGTGTTGATTATAGGGACCTTAACAAGGCCTATCCTAAGGAAAATTTCCCCATCCCCTTCATCGGTGATTGCGTCAGATGGGAAGTATTCTCATTCACAGATGGATTCTATGGCTATAATCAAATCGAAATCATACCGGAGGACCAACACAAAACCACCTTTATATTCCCATGGGGAACTTTTGCTTATCGAAAGCTACCCTTTGGTATCAAAAATGTTGGCACCACTTTTCAATGGGCCATGTCTTATGCTTTCCATGACATTAAACATATTGTGCAACCTTACCTAGCTGACCTACCCACCATATCTCCTAAGAGGCAAGATCATATCGATCATCTATGACAAATATTTATTCGTTGTCGACATTAGAACATCCATATTAATACACACAAATTCATATTTTTTGTGGAATCTGGTCATCTCATTGGTTTTATTGTATCCAATTTTGGGATAATAGTTGATCCCCTTAAATTTGAGGCCATTATCAATTTGCCTCCTCCCATTACTATTAACCAACTTCAGAAATTGCAAGGACAAGCAAATTTCTTAAGATGGTTCATCGTCAACTACGCAGAGATTACTAAGGGTTTCATGTGATTACTTAAAAAGGGAATGATCGAGATGGATATTGGTGGCCACCTACCTTTTCCAAATAGCTCAAAATAGTTTTCTGGCAATTTTGGTAATTTACTATTTTTAGTAGTTTTCACTTCTGGAGCCGTTTTGAGGCCCTAAACGATGTTTTTTGGGGAAAATAGGTTTTCATTATGAAGGTTCTTTCAAAATTTCACCTAAAATGAATCTCCTTGATGATACCTTTCCAACAGGCTATCATACGCCTAAAACGGAGATCGTATGCAAACGTTACGACCCTGGGAAGTTGATGTACTAACTTACCCAAACGAGGCCCACATGACTTTTGGCGCTTCATCTCCTAGGATTAGGTTTTTGGATGTATAGGATTTTTGACATTCCTGCTTATTGTAAGAAGGCCTTCATATCCTCATTGTAATCATGTTATTGCAAATGAGTGTAGCCGTCACATCTCTTCTCAGAGATAAGCCGCCACCATTCCAACAAGCTTGTTCCGCTGCATTTTACAGTTTTCAACTTATTTCGTTATTGAATAGAAAACCAGTTTTACTGTATCTCTGTTATTTTGTGTTAAGACCCTATTAATAATATGTATTCATTTCATTCTTCTCATAAAATTCAGATCAATGGTATCAGAGGGGTCTTCTCCTTGTCATCTTAATGCATGTCCCCAACGAGCTCGGAGTACAAAGAGTTGGGTCTCGAGATTATTTCTCTTGAGGACAAAATCTCTCGCATGCCCAAGCGACCTCTCATGGAAGGAGAAAATAAATATGACGGGACAGGAGATCCTTTCAAACTATTGATTGAGGAATCCCTCACGCAACAGAGGAACAAGATGATGGATAGTTTCACGCAAATCCTTCGGCGGCTACCAACAAGCGATGCATCTTCTTCGAACAGAGGTGCCGCCCCCTTCAAGGTACAAATAAAATTTGATATTCATATATTTGAAGGTTAGATAGATGCAGATGTTGTAGACACGTGGTTGAATCTACTAGAAGGGTATTTTTTTTTCCATAACTTTTCAAATAGAGAAAATATTACATTTGCACTCCTCAAAGTCGTTCCCCATGTCAAATATTGGTGAGAAACTTTCTGTGAGCAAAAGGAAACAGAGGAAACCTCATTATTTTCAGTCATGGCCACCTGGGAATCCTTCAGGGATGATATTAAGGAACAATACTACCCTGTCAGAAGTTATCATGACCTGTATACCAAATGGACCACACTGTGGCAAGAAAGAGACCAAGCAATGCCAGAGTTCACAACTATCTTCCATACCTTGCACACCAAGCTGGGTATCAAAGATTCAAAGCGACATCTGGTGCTCAAGTATTTCGGTGCTCTGCATAGATACATCCATACCAAAATGGAATTTCTAGACATCTCATCCTTAGGTGCAACCTACAGATATGTCGTCAAAATTGAGCAGAAGCTCAAACAAAAGACGTAGCTATTTGGGCCTGGGAACCCCTCACAACAAAATCCGGGAAAGGGTGGCCCCAACCCACAGAACAAAGGACAGAGAAAATATGGACAGTATCAGTACAACCAGTCCAAGCCGTAAGCAAAGAAGGACACCAGAAAGACAAAGAAAGATATCGGGAAGTGGTGTGACTTCCATAAGATCCCTTGGCATAACACTGTTGACTGTAGCTCAAAGCAGTCCCTGGTGGCCAAAGTGAAAGCCTCTAAATCATATGCAGATTATGACTCTGAGCCAGAACCAGAAAGGGGAATATGGATCATTGACATGGAACCCAGTGCCACCATTGCTACCACCAAGCTCCAGCCTGGTGAACCAGACGAGCTAGAACAAGGAGAGAGCCTCTTCCATTCACAGATGTGGGTAAAAGGCACCCCACAAAACTTCATTGTTGATAGCGGTAGCTAGAAGAACCTCATCTCAGCAGAGGTCATCAAGCGGCTGGCCCTGCCAACAATGTTGCACCCACAACCCTACACCATTGGATGGCTCCGCCAAGGAAGCGATCTTTGCGTCAGCCAACAGTGTCGACTGTCGTATGGCATCAAGCCCTTCAAAGATGAGGTATTGTGTGATGTTGCTCCTCTCGAAGTTTGTGATGTTATTTTGGGCCAACCTTATTTATGGAAATGTCATGTTGTATATGAGTCTAGGCCTCGTAGTGTTATTATTTCTTTGAAAAGGAAATTGTACAGGATACCCGAGTCAGTCCCACCTAGTGTTATTTCCTTAATATTTGCTAAGAAATGCAGGAAGGTAATCTCTCAAACGGGGAATTTTGTATTCTTCGTGATTCACTCTCAGAATAAGCGAAATATCATAGCCACATCTAGGGTCTCTGTGTCTGACCTCTCCACACAACATAAGAAAGTAGATAAGGTCTTGGAAGAATAATCGAATATCTTCTCCTCACCTACAAGGGTACCTCTGCACTGCCAATTCAAGCATCCCATTGATCTAACCCCTGACACACCGCTACCCAATGGGCCAGTCTATTGACACTCTTTGTTAGAGAATGAGGAGATCAAGCGACAAATCCAAGAACTGCTCCACAAGGGGCACATCCATCCCATCTCATCACCTTGCGGGAGCCCAATCATGTTGATACAGAAGAAAGATGGAACCTAGTGACTTTGTATTGATTACTGGGCTCTGAATAAAATCATAGTCAGAAACCGATGCTTGATTCTTCGAATCGATGACCTCCTTGATCAACTCACAAGGACCAAATACTTTAGTAAGATTGATCTGAATTCTGGCTACCACCAGGTCCCGATAGAAGAGACAGATGTATGGAAGACTTCCTTATATTCAAAGGAAGGCCTTTTTGAATGGTTGGTCATGCCCTTTGGCTTGAAAAATGCTCCAACCACTTTCATGAGGATGATGAACGATATCCTACGACCATTCACCAATAATTTTGTAGTGGTGTATCTGGATGACATTCTAATTTACAGCAAGACTTGGTTTGAACACTTGCAGCATATTCAGCAAGATCTGCACACCCTGCGGTAGCACAAGCTATACGCCAACTTGGAAAAATGCTCCTTCGGCATGGACATGGTCCACTACCTAGACTACATCATTGATCAGCATGGCATACATATGGATCCAGCCAAGATCCAAGTAATCCATGACTGTCCAGACCCAACCACACTCATTGAGCTTCGAAGCTTCTTTGGCCTTGCCAATTTCTACCACAGGTTCGTGTTGGGATTATCCCATATTGCATGGTCCCTCATCCAAATAAACAGGGGTGGTGGTAAGGAGAAATTTGTGTGGGGTCGGTCCCAACAACAAGCATTCAATGATTTGAAGCAACACTTGTGCTCAACCCCAGTACTTTCACTACCAGACCTACAACATCCCTTTGATATCGAGACAGATTCTTCAGACTATGTTGTGGGCAACGTTCTCACTTAGCACGACCACCCCATGGCCTATCATAGTGAGACACTGTCAGATACTGTTCGTAAGTACCCTACTAATGAAAAATAAATGTACTCCATTGTGAAAGCCTGTTGCCAATGGAGACATTACATTCTTGGGAAGGATACAGTCATCCACACTAATCATAAGCCACTGCAGTTCATGCAGAAAAAGGGAAAATTTTAGAATGACCGCCATCAAAAGTGGTCCACATACTTGCAGCAATTCCACCAAAACATCAAGTATAAAACAAGAAGCACAAATTGTGTTGTTGATTGCCTCCACAGACTGCTAGTCGCGGCACTCACCATGGTGCTAGACTCTTGCGGCCATGAGACATCTGGATGGCCCCAACTCTATGAGACAGACCCTGACTTCGCCACCACCTACCAAATGTTGGGTGCAAATGCAATTGTCGATAATTTCCATCGTTAGGATGGGTTGTTGTGTCATCTAAGCCATATATGTGTTCCATAAAGAGAGCAACCGAAGCTGATATAGGAAGCCCACTATAGTCGGGTGGCAGGACACTTCGATGTCAAAAATATAGTGGTGATGCTACAGAAACATTTCTACTGGCCGAAACTTCGATAGGAGGTCAGCAATATATCAGGCCCTGCACTGCCTGCGCTATTGCCAAACCTACCACTAAGAAACAGGGATTGTACACCCCTCTTCCTACTCCTGACAAGCCATGGGAATCCATCTCAATGGACTACATGATGGGCCTCCTATCCACCAAGAAGGGAAATGACTGTGTTTTTGTGGTTGTTGATCGCTTTTCTAAGATGGCGATTCTGGTTGCCTGCAAGAAGAGCATCACAGTAGAGGCCACTGCCAAGATCTTCTTTGAACGAGTCTGGGTACATTTTGGAATCCCAAAAACCATTGTCTCAAATCGAGATAGTCGATTTCTCATCACATTTTGGTCGAGCCTCTGGTCACTACTAGACACCAAGCTCACCAAATCCACGGCCTTCCACCCCCAGAAAGATGGCCAAACCGAGGTTGTAAATCGAATTATTGTGCATATCCTTCACATGTATAATTCAAAGCACCCCCGCACATGGGATGAGAGCCTTCCCTATGTCCAGGATAGCTACAACCGAGCCCTGCATATCTCAACTGGCCATAGCCCCTTTCAGGTGAGGTTGGGATTCCAACCATTGGGTCCCATAGATGTTGCACTTCCCCTTGTGGTCACCTCGACTGACTCATCTCCTACTCCAACTGAAGCTGAAAAAGTCACCCAATTCATTGAGAGGATCCAACACATCTGCCAACAGGTTCAGGATATCTTATAGAAGTCTAATGACAAGTAAAAATAGTGCCATGATCAACATTGGATGCCACATAAGTTTCTGGTGGGCGACAAAGTTTGGTTGCACTTGTAGAAAGAACGCCTTACAGGACCCCATCAGAAGCTTCTCCCACTCTGTTATGGGTTGTACACTATCACCAAGTCCATGGGGAATAATTCTTTTGAGATCAACATTCCTCCTTTCCTTGTCTTTCACCCAATGTTCAATGTGGATCTCCTTCGCCCTTATTTTCCACCATTATTTGACACCTCAGAAGTAGAAGAAAAAATGACACCGACAAAGCTCAACCCTGAATGCATACAAAAAGAATCCAATGATCATATTGTGGACACACATATCAAGGGCACTCAATAGCAAAGGATCCAGCTTTATCGAGTCGTCAAAGCAGGGAAGCTCTTGCACCAAAGCAAGTGCCTCACCCGGGGCCAAATTCAGCAGAAATTTCTTCATCTGATGGTGGACCTCAACGCAATGGAGACCATTACTTCCTATGGAGGGAGGATTGATCCATATGTATATCGGTGGCCACCCACCTTTTCCAACTGGATCAAAACAGTTTTCTAGCAATTTTGGTAATTTGCTATTTTTAGCAGTTTTCACTTCCGGAGTCGTTTTGAGGCCCTAAACAATGTTTTTTGGGGAAAAAAAAGGTTTTCAATATGGAATTTCCTTTGACATTACACCTAAAATGAATATCCTTGATGATACCTTTCCAATAGTCTATCATACGCCTAAAATGGAGATCGTATGCAAAAGTTACGACCCCAGGAAGTTGATGTACTAACTTACCCAAACGGGGCCCACATGACTTTTGGCGCTTCATCTCCTAGGATTAGGTTTTTGGATGTCTAGGGTTTTTGACATTCTTTCTTATTGTAAAAATTCCTTCACAGCCCCATTGTAATCATCTTCTTGCGAATGAGCGCAACCGTCACATCTCTTCTCAGAGATAAGCCACCACCATTCCAACAAGCTTGTTCCGCTACATTTTCTAGTTTTCAGCTTATTTAGTTATTGAATAGAAAACCAGTTTTACTGTATCTTTGTTATTTTGTGTAAAGCACCTATTAATAATATGTATTCATTTTGTTCTTCTCATAAAATCTGGATCAGGGTGTCCCATTTATTTGGGACAAACAAGCTCAACATTATTTCGATCAATTAAAGCACATTCTTACATCCACTCTGATATTGAAACCCCCAAATCATAATAAGGATTTTATCTTGTATATTGCAACATATGGTACTACTATCGGAATAGTCTTAGTCCCATCTGATGAAGACCATAACAAACATTTTATTTACTACCTCAGTAAAGGCTTAGTTGGCACTGAACTTCATTATCCTTATGTCAAGAAGTTGGCATTGGAAGTAGTTTTCGCTATCCAGTGATTACATCATTACATTCTGATTCGAACTACTACCATTATATCTGACACCAATCCTATGCAATATATCTTGTCATGTCAGATATCAGTAGGTATCTACTTGAAATGTATTGTCTTATTACAATAATTTGACCTCGAATTATCTACCCCCAAATCCAAGAAATCCTTAGTCTTTGTAGAATTAATGACCGATCTTCCCCAAGTCATTGACGAATTAGTGGTCCAAGATTCATTACATGATGAATTTTTGTTCCTCATTGACTCTTCTGACCCCTAGTATGGAGACATCCTTATTTATCTCTAGACCTAATGCTTCCACCCTCATATGTCCAAAGAATATCGTCACCGCATACGCCATCAATCCCGACACTACCTCATCATTGGTGATACACTTTTTCTTTGTGGGGTGGATATGGTGTTATGACGATGTGTCATCCATTCGGAAGAAGAAAAAATTCTTAATGACTGCCACTCTAGAGAATGTGGAGACCACATTTCTTAATTAGCCATTGCCCATAAAATATTATGCGCATGGTATTTTTGTCCCACAATCTTTAAAGATTGCATGAATGCAGTCCAAAAATGCCACTCGTGCTAATTTTTTTCTAAGGAAATTCTCGCACATCTCACTCCCCTACATCCTTTTGTTGCATTTGGCCCTTTTACTAAATGGGGCATTGATTTTACCACATGTAAACCCCCTTCTATTTTCGGTCATAATCACATAATTGTGGTCATTGATTATTTCACTAAATGGGTAGAATCCATGCCCACATACTCTAATGATGCCAAAACTACAACATTATCTGTATTCAATCATATTATCGCAATATTCAGTGTACCCAAGTCTATTTTGACCGATCATGGATCAAATTTATGTAATAGGATGATGAATGAGTTATCTACCCTTTTTCATTTTGACCAAGAGCACTCTTCTCCTTACTATCCACAAGAAAATGGTCAAGTTGAGTCCATTAACAAGGTACTCAAAACAATGCTCCAAATAATGATTGGAAGACATAAATCCAATTGTCATATAATGTTATTCTCATCCTTATGGGCACATCGAACCTCTGCCAAGACTTCCACGGGCTTCACACCCTTGTAACTTGTGTATGTCTTGGAGGCAGTACTACCCATTGAATGTGAAATTCCTTCACTTAAGCTAGTTGTCAAACTCTTTCTTGATACCTCCGCTAAAGAAGAACAAATAATATACTTGGCTCACCTTGATGATCGACATTGTGAGGCCATCATCTCTAACGAAACCCACCAAAAGAAAGTAAAGTCACAATATGATCAAAAAATTCACTCGAACTTTTTCAAAAGGTGACTTGGTGTTGGTCTACAACCAAGACTGTGATAAAATTGGTGTAGGAAAATTTGAACCCTTGTGGCATGGACCCTATGTTGTCAAATGCACTCTTCAAAAAGGAGCCTATGCATTATCTAATTATGAAGGCAATATCCTTATGGAGCCCCGTAATGGGATCTACTTGAAAAACTACTACGCATAAGCCTCGCGTTATCTAGTGTTTCTGTACCATATGTATTATAGTATGATATAGTTGTTTTTGTATTCCTTTTATGTGATAGTCTTTTTCAATCTGCTTATCCTACTTAATGCTCGAGTTGTATATGTCTTCATTTACCTCACCCTATTTTGGATATGCAAATGGAGCTAGTCGCAACTCCCAGAATATCGCTTATGCTTCCTGGGTGAGTCTTTCACCCACCAACGATATAGTCAACTTTGGGGGCATCTATATAGGACCTACAATGAACAATGTTGCAGAATACAGTGCCATCATTGAATTTATGACCGAAGCATCTGCTTTGGGCATATGTCACCTAATAGTACGCCTAGATTACGAGCTCATCATTTCACACCTCAACTCAACTTATTCTATTTAACATCCTCTACTTTTTCAGAAATATTTAAGGGTACAAATCTTGGAATGATCATTTTAGTTTATCACTTATGAACATATACCAAGACAATCCAATTCTTTAGTTGACTCACTAGCAAATTTTGTGTTGAATTTGCATCTACTTCATTAAAAAAGCATTACATTAAACATTCATTGTATAAACCATTTCATCACATATATATATATATATAAGAATAAATCACAAATCCATATGTCCATATATATAAAGTGTGTCCAAAAAATATCCAAAACTGGTATAACATAACAAAATTGGGCTTTTCACCCATATATATATGCAACATAAAATGCACCAAAATTCCATCATACTAAAGAGCACTAGTCGTCACGAGGAGCCCTCTGGTGATTATAGAAAATGATTTCTCACATGACCTTCCACAGAAGGCGCCAAAACCGATTCCCCATACCTACTATGATCCTATGCATATGTAGAGGTATATCGTCCATATGTGGCACTGGAATGCCCACAGTCAAATGCTCGAGATTATCCTCGAGATATTCCAAGATCTCTGCATCAACTCTCCCACCATGCAGTCCTCTGTCGATACCGATATTTTTACCTCGCCTATTCAGTGGCGACATACCCGCTGGATGTGCTAGCGCACAATCTACCCATAAAAAATTAATTGTTATGTTACACACAAAAACATTTGTATATCATAAAATCACAAAAACATTAAAAATACAAAACAAAATATATATACACTGAAAATTTATCTTTCTTACCGAACTCATCATTGAATCTTTCCCCCTCGGGGAGAACCATATTGGGATCATCATGGTAGTCCACACCCTGATATGCATAATCATTTGTTGCCACTATTTGGCGATCCCAATATCAAAAAAAATTTGCATCAAACTGGAATTGTGTTCCCCCACCCCCGATTTAGGACAACGGATATTTCCATTTCTTCATAGTCGGATCCCTACACCCAACATTTGGCACCACATCCCATCGACATGATGAAATCACTTGTTCGAAGAAGAAATACAATAAAATGGATCCATAACAAAATTGCTTTTGTCGACCCAACCTGCACTTGGTCAACTGGTCCTCCATGTTTTCCAACACTGCAGCCCACTAGTTATATATTGTAGGGGGCAGACTCATCACTTCATAATATACTTGGATCCTTGAAGCTAAGTGCAGCCCGGTACTCCCCGTCGCCCATGTAATGGTGAGTAAAATGGTGCGTAAGGTCAAATCCACTACTTGACTAATTGACAACTTATTGCTTCTCTTCTACGTACCCGACTGACAGTAGTGTTCCACATAGTCATCCACCTGCTCTGCACTACCCCTGTTTCCACCTATCAAGACCATGGTGGCACCACAACGAGACAATCTCATCAGAAAATATATATCCCCCATCTCCAAGGTTAATACCTGGTCTCGTACCACAAAGTGTTGTTGATCTGCAACCCACATATCGACCAACTTCTATAACATGGTTGATCGATCTCACATGTTTTGACACATAAAGAATTTCAATAACTCACAATTTCTCAAAGAATCTAAAGTGGGAGGATCATCCATTGTAGCATTATCATTCACTTCATGTTCATGTTCTCTCCACTCCAACATTGTTACTCACACCTTCCACAAGCACCAATTTCTTTTTTATAACCCATTCACATACAATACTCACAAATGTTTTTGCAAAAAATGTCAAAAACACACTCGGTCGTGACCCTCGTGAGCAGACAGGGCATCTAGTCGTGACCAATTTATTTGGTCGCTCCCTCCATTGGTCGACAATGCAACTGACCACGACCATATTGATCAGTCACCCCTCAATTCTACCCTAGACACGACCAGACAAGATATCCTTCTTCACATAGAGCGACTGAACCATTTAGTCACTCCCCGCAAGGAGGCTAGTCGCGACCACGCAAACTCAAAAATTTTGAGGCCTACCATTAACAAATAAATGCGTGAAATATAAAAATACAAGATGGGTTTTGTAAGTTGAGGTCCAACCTGACGTTTTTTATATGAAAGGTGCAGGATATGAGGTTCCATGCTCCACAATCACCACTAAAAATGTGAACAATAAAAGGGCTCTCCAAACTTTCACCAAGGTAAATGGGTAAAATGAGGTAAAAACACTATTTTTTAACCCACATATAGCTTCATTTTAACCCTATTCACACTATAACTAACTCTTTTTCTTCATTTTTGGCTATTTATCATTTTTCTTTCTCATGGAACCATATACTGTCCCTATTTTTGTTAGGAACACTATCGACATAAGCTATGTAACCATTCTATGGAGTCTTTTTTAAGCTATTTTTCGACTCCTTCAAAAAGAAAATATCAACGAGTATGCTTGTCTTTTCACGCTCGTATCATGGATTTGAAAATATGTCCACTTGGTATACATTTATCCCTTTTTCATGCCAGATGGACTATTTACTAAAAGGGAACATTGTATCCCTTGTGGTTAGGAGAGTTCTCATTCGCATTGTTTTAAACCTTTTCGGGCCTAGGGACTAAAATTTACGATAAAAGCACCCCCGTGGAGTCTTCTTTAAGTTTTTTAGACTCCCTAAAACTGAAAACACTGGTGAGAAAAAACCTACCTAGGCTCAAGGAAAATCCACAAGTATATGGAGTTTTCTTTACAACCTTTTCAGACTCTCTAAATAGGAAAAGGCCATCGTGTTTCCCTTCTTTGGACTCGTTAAAATTTACATCGAAGTACCCATTCATGGGACCAAACCCCTCCTTCCTCAAGTTCATTAATAATATGTTGAGGGACTCATCACCATATGAGCTATAACGAGCATATGTTATCCTCCTCCATCTCATAAAATTAGAAAGAGGTACTCACCGATCATGGTGGGGAATTTTTAGAGGGTTTTTCCATATTTTTATCTTCATTATCTAGCAGTTGGAATTACTTTGTGTCGCCCTTGAAAAATGATCTTGTTTTATCACACCATACAATAGTTGGGTTATCCATTTTCTCTCATTTGACCACCATTCCCATCATTGTGTCATGTTCCCCTCACCGGTCCATGAACAATTATTATGGTCTTCACCTGAGTTAATGTTGTCGAGTCAAGTCATTTTTCATCCATACTTGTTCAAGGGAAGTTCTACATACATCAACCACATGTCGTTCCTTTATTATTGTTTATCTCTACCATCCCTGTGTGAGTCATTCTCCATTATTATCATTCTCACACCATCCATCTTTCCCTGTTTCACATTGATTGATGGGGAATCCATCAAGTCCCTCCTTCGACAGATTTCATCCTATCGACTTCAACTCATTATCCAGGATTGAAATCTAGAAACCCATCAGTACCCTAGGACTTTCATACATCAGTGGAAGATATCCTTGCATTTTGACAGTGGGTTTACATCATTGACTCTTGTCAAATGAATCTACGAGTGTTCGACTTCAACTCCGTTTTTCACACTTCGTATATTTTACTCAGTATCTTGGGTTCTATCATCATCATCGGTGGACTCCCTTCCATATGTTAAAGGTATACATTAATGACCGTTAATCAGACGGTTTCTACCATGCTCGACTTCAATGCCTTTATTCACATGTCATAGAATCATACAATTTGGATTACATACAAAGACCTTGGGGAAGATTACTCTCTTGTTCAATGATATTCTTTCCCAAGCTGCGAAGGAGATTATTTATGAGCACTTCACCCGTTGCTCACTTATTTTTCTAAAGTCACATAGATCCACATCTTTACTTGGTCATAGCTATGATTTCACTTTCTTCTTTCATGGATCCACAATGTATACTTTT
>JASDQU010108968.1:78140-91414 GCA_032191745.1 Picea mariana | reverse complement strand
TGAAAGATTTATGAATGAAAGCATTGCGAGATCTAGAACTAGAGGTTCTCCCAGATGGAGGGAGAAGACTATGATGATTACTTGTTCTAGTAAACCAGACATATCTCTACATGAGTCATTATATCAACATCCATAAGTTGGAGTTTTACATCAGATGAATGCAAAGAATGTTCTCTAGAGAAATTGAATGAAGAGCGTTTGAAGAGCAATCTCAAGACTTTGAGGCATACAAGAAAGATGCCCTTGTATGCAGATAGAAGAAGACAACTTGGTGGAGAACCTCCAGTGCACAACAGAAGCGTGGTGAAGATTTTCTATACTAGAGATATTATATCAAGATGATTACTCAGTAGATCAGATCTCATGATGACAGAAGAAGTGCCACATGGATATGTTCCAGTTTTCCAACAATGATATACTCTATTGATCAGAGCTACATGAAGCCTTCAGAGAAAACCAGTGTTCTAGACCAAAGTACATTTGAAATCAANATATGAATAGCAACCTCAAGGCTTTGAGGTATACCAGAAAGAGACCCTTGTATACAGATGGAAGAAGACAACTTGGTGGAGAACCTCCAATGCACAGCAAAAGCGTGGTGAAGATTTTATATAACAAAAATATTGTATCAGAATGATTACTCAGAAGATCAGGATGATGGATTGCCAATCCATGACAAAGATCTCATGATGATAGAAGAAGTGCCACATGGATATGTTCCATTTTGACCCTTGCCACGATGTTGTGAGTTAGCAGGAACCAAAGAGAAATCCAACAATGATATACCTTATTGATCAGAGCTATATGAAGCCTTTAAAGAAAACCAGTGTTCCAAACCGAAGTACATTTGAGATCAAGCATTACATTATCCATGATGAAGTCCAGAAAGGAGAAAGTGGTTCTCCAACACATATCTCCACAAATGAGCAGATAAGTAGACATTTTGGTAAAGCTTATGTCCAAGATGAAAGAGTTTGTGTACTCAAGCTGGAGCTCGTGGAGATGACATCCTTATTGAAAAGGGAAGAGATGACTCCTAGGTTTGGAAGGAGCATTGATGTGATATTGATTGATGGACAATCATTTTTCAGTAAAAAAATGGTTCAGGATGAGCAATTCCTTTCCAGTTCGAAAAGTGGTTTGATATTTCTGATGGACAGGCATTTTCTAGTTCGGAAAATGGTCCAGATCAAATGGTCATTTTTGTAATGAAAATGATTCGATGGGTTGATGATGTACCATAGACAACAATTTCCCATTGTGGTTAGCATGGGGAATGGTCTAGGGTAGTCTCTCTTCTTGAGGGTTACTCAAGAAGACTGGCCTGCCTCGCCAGATAGCAATTTCCCATTGTGGTTAACATGGGGAATGGTTCGTTTTGGAGGTTGGTGCAAGACAGTCATTTCCTTAGGAAATGGTTCGAATATTCATTCCTTAGGGCAGATTCATTCTCTCCAGGTTTCACTTTGTTTAGTGTTGAAGGAATGGCCTAGGGTGGGGAATGGACCAGTTTCAGCAATCAGAGACAGACATTCCTTAAGGCAGACTCATTCTCTCTAGGTTACACTTTGTCTAGTGTTAGAGGAATGGCCCATAGTGGGGAATGGTCCAAGCTCAGAAATTAGGACAATTATTCTTCCTTGCTTGAGAAGAATAGTCCAGATAGCTCATCATTTATGGTTTACCTTTTGAGGGCATATGCTCTTCCAATATCTCATAGATGTGAGTGGAAGAATGGCCCATATGATTCAATTTATATCATAACATTGTTTCTGTGCAGGTTGATATCAGATGATTGTTATGAATATTGTATGTCTCTAGACAGTAGATGTATACTACTATGGTGGATGTGTTCCACTATTTGTGACTATACGTCACTGATCAAGTACTTGTGTGCTACTTGGTGTGGTAGTGTACCACTGGGTTGTAGTTGTGTACTACTATGGATAGACACAATTGTGTTCTATTGAATGATATTGTTATGATTTCCTTGAATATTATCAGCAGTGTTGAAAATGATTATCAGCTAGATGGATGATCAATGGACAAAGATTTCCTAGACGAAAAATGGTTCAAGACATTTATTTTTCTAGGACATATGTCCAGATTAGAAGAATGGCTCTTGTGTCACTCTGTGTGTGGGTGACTTATCCAACATCATTTCTAATTACTCAGATAGAGTATGGTTTCGAGAGATGATGCATCTAATGACACTAATGGTGATGATGGCTCTCATGATCTAGTCATAAGATAGTCTATACAACTATGTTGGTGCTACCGGGTGAATGGTATGTTTGTGCTCAAGACCATTACCTATAATACCTCCCTAGCTAGGAGTGAGTGTTAATATTATGGTAGTTGTGGGAGGTATTTACCTCCACATGTAAAACTGAAGAGAAAAAAATATTCCGGGAAGCAAGAAGAAAACCTAATGAGTTGGCTAATAACCCTAGAAGACAAGTCAGCTCAAGAGGATAATTGGTATTAGGTTATTAGTCTACAAGAGAAGAAGTCAGCCAGAAGAAATATTATATACTAAGTAAATAGACACCTAGAATGAGAAGTCATCCCAGGAAGTTAGCCAGAATTAGTATAAATACAGGAGACCAGTCTTCATTCTAGAAGGAATTCTGAGAACTGCAAAGCAACACTTGTGTGCACTGCAGTTGCCTAGTTTCTGTGCAAGTCTGGAGGAGAGTTGTTGTTGCAGTTTTTGTATCTAGCATATTTCAATTTTGGCTTGGACTATCTCTTGGTTATGGTTTGGACTATTTGATCAGCTCTTGTTTGGTGCACTATCCTTGGGGAAAGGTGTGCTACCCTTTATTTGGCTATCTAGCCTAGGGTTTGTTGCCGGAGTGATCCTCTGTCAAGGTTAAGGTGCTCAGAGGGTGGCTTCAGCCTATGGTTGGGTGAAAATAGTGATATTTTCGATGGTAAAATGAGCACATCCATTATATTCTAATAGTTAGAACCCTGACTGAAATTGGTAAAACTCACACAGGTGTCTCTTATGCAATCAAGACCATGCTGGATAAAACACAGTGAGAGAAACCGTAACGAATAGAAAGAAAACCCTTGATTGTATGCAACCACTCCTTTTCATTCTTATTTGTTCAAACAAATTTATCATAGAAGGACCAAACAGAGAATCAACAAGAGATCATGTGTCTTTAAAATTCCATAACCATTTAACCAATAAACCAATACTTGAAAACCCCAGAAGGTGTTCAAGGGGAGTAGAGACAAGTCAGAGTCCAAATTGGGCTCTGTCAAAATCAAATTCAGAGAAGAAACACAAGCATGTTTTTCCTTTTAAACAAAAACGCAGAGATATGACGGTCTTCTAATACTCATATCCATTTCACCATTAAATAATAACCACGGGAAAAAAAAATTGAAAACGAAAGAGCAGTGAGCCACATAGTCCTTCGAATTATTACTCCAAGTCCTTGATGGAACCAATAGTTAATGCCTGAGGAGAGACAAAGGAAATTCGAGTAAAATAACCCAGTGCACACATGTGCATCTAACACTTGCAGAGAAGAGACGAGGGTTAACTTTTGACAACAACAGTGAGGACACACACATTCTTGTGAAAGAATGCCAAGATATAACCTGTATCAATTCAATAACCACACAGGCATGTACTAACGTTCGGGGCCAACCAAGACTGGATCTTGGGATGCTTTTATTAAAAAGACAATAAGAATGAGATATCAACCATAGCTTGGGTTTTGAAGAAAAAAAAACACCAATTGTTGGTAGTTTCTCCACAACTGGGTAAGGATTACCACCACAACTGAGAGGGAAACAAGTTGGCATACATTGATACGCAGAATGGTGAATAAAAACCCTCAACCATCAAACTCAGATCCTTATCGCACCACTATTACTATTATTTCATAGACACCCATCATAAAACTGCATTGACCGAGCAAAAAACAAGCGCGCAACTTAATAATACTCATTTATCTGCTTACAATTGCCAACATTTTACAATCATCATAGAGAGCCATAACACCACATTTACACACAGTTGAAAATATCAAGAACACACAGAATCCAAGCATAATTGATCCACCATTTGGTTCATAAAATAGAGAATCCATCATGGATGGAGAGAAAAGAACCATACCTGTGAGAAAAATACTTAAATGACAAGTTGGTCTATCTTTCCCTTCCAAAAACCTGAAAACGTGGAGCTTCACAACCAACAGAGTGAAAAATGAAACAATGGAACAATGCTAGGGTTACAGATGATAGGGAAGGTTTGGAGTGACATGCAGTAAATGCATGTTGCTTCCTTCACCTGGCCCCATTCAATTCCAAGTATGAGACATCCCAATAAGAATAAAATCCACCAATAAATCAAACCATATAACCAATGCATAATCAATGCCAATCCATCGTAAGATCCGAGACCATATATATTTCATAGTGCGCCACCCAAGATAGTTCATACGCTAATGTTTGACATAAATCCACACAATAATCCATATCAACATTGTTATATGGACCTCCATTCGACTTTAATGAAATTTACGTATTCCATTAACCAAACAAATAGCATAATAGTTAGGACTAACACTAGTACCCATTAACTCTTTCATTCGAAGTTTGCATGTAGTCTTTTATCATAGCTCAGTTTCTTTTCTTTGTTTTGAACTCTAGAATCTTTTCATATTTTTTTTTCCTTTGTTTTGATCATGCTATCATTTAATTATCCCTTGCATATATGTGGATAAGTAATCAATATACGAATTAGTGACAAGGTTATAGCATAGCACCTGTAACAATCGGATCCCTGTAACCATGAAAATTGTTCTGTGTTGCAAGTGACTACCAACAACATAAGACAATAATGCATTTGCCACTCATTATCATGCCAAATGAAACCGAGACTGCACCATAAAAAATGTAGGACTGTGTAGGAAATCATCATAATAACAAAAAAATATGTGTGATATGTCTATCCTTGTGCCTCTAGTCTACAAGGGGGTCCCACCTACTAGTATTGTATTATTATCATACTTAAATAATATTGCTTTTAACAATACTTTGTGGGCAGAATTCATCATTACGATTTTAATTGTCAACAAACTGGCGTCTCCACAGGGAAATTTTTTTCCAACAGATCAAGAACTCACAATGTCTGGTTTTGGTTACCAAGTAACATCAGATCAAGAAGAAATAAATCAGAATGATTATGCAATAGGGGGAAGTGAGCAGATTTAAGAGGAAGATGACCAGGAATTTGGGAATAACTCATGGAAAGTGTTAAGTATGAGGGGGTTTATCCTTGTAAGCATAATAATTTAACTAAAAAAAAAATCTTGACTTCAAGGAGAAAAATTTCTAAACTGCTCTTTTGAATATTGAAATGGATGAAAGAAAAGGGAAGCAGAAGAGGGATAAAACCAACTATCTTATAAAACAACAGTTGAATCATATAACAATTTCAATGATGCTTTCAAGGGGAACATCATGAAAGTTGTGTAACTCGATTCTTATTGATTAACAATACTTTGCAGAAGCATTGATGTGGAAAAAATGATCCAACATTTTATTTGACAAGAAATGAAGTAAAAAAAGAACAAGAAACAAGAAATGTCATAGTTGAAATGAAACAACAGAATTGAAATAAATAGAAATAAAGTGACAAAAAAGAACAAAAAACAGAAATGAAAAACTACTATAATACAAAAATCATTGCATACAACGTTAAAATGTTCAAGTTGGTTCCACGTAATGTTTTAAGTGGGAACCATTAGTGTTGTAGGAAAACAATCGCTCTTGTAAGTCCTTTAGAATGTAAGAATTTGCGCCAAGGACAAAAGAGATCTTAAAAGGACACAACCTTAAGTTTTGAAACTTTGAATGCCTTCCTTTATCAGCATGAGCTGAATCCCACAACAGTACCTTCTCATTGACTTTTAATTTGACATCTTTGACACTCTTCTTGAAATATTTTTTAACAGTATGTTGTCTTCTCTTTATATTATCCAAGGAAAACGTCATTTTCTCCTCTAAAGACAAAAGTGCATTCATTCTTTGAGAAACATCAGAAGAATTTAATTCTTTGACTTGTAGAATTAACCTTAAGGAGGAAAGTTCCAACTCAATGGGTAGAATGGCTTCTTGACCATAAGCAAGCTAGAAAGGAGTGCAATCATTGCTCACCTTGATGGTAGTTAGATCTTCCCAAAGGGTGTAAGTGAGGAGAGTGTGCCATTGACGAGGCTTATCTTCAGTGATCCTTTTGATAATTATTATCAGATTCTTATTGGTAGACTCAACCTGCCCATTACCTTGGGGATAATAAGCTGACGAGGAAAAATGTTTAACCCCCAACTTAGCTAAAAATTGGGTCAGCTTAGCAGGATTAAAAGTGGGACCATTGTCTGTAATAATTTCCAAAGGAGGACCAAATCTGGAAAAAATATTATTTTCAAGGAAAGAAATCACCTTCTCATCCTACGAATGCTTAAGCGAGGCAGCTTCAGTCCATTTCGTAAAATAGTTTGTGGATGTCAAGATAAATACTTTTCCTAATGAATATGGAGGATTAATAGGACCAATAAATTCCAAACCCGATTTTGAAAAAGGAAATTCAGGGAGGACAGGTTGTAAAGGCATGGCTGAAAGGCATTCTTTCCCAGCAAACTTCTGGCACTTGTCACAAGATTTTGAAAAAACATAAGAATCACGAAAGATTGAAGGCCAATAGTACCCTTTCCTGATAATATTAAAAGCAATGGTTTTAGAAGAAAAGTGACCTCCTACCTGAAGGATTTGATTATCAATGTAGAACAATGTTGATAGAAAGCTGTCATGTTCATCAATTTCTTCACTCATTTCAGCATGTTGAGCTAAGTGAAGGGCTAAGTCACATCCCTTGATAGTTTTAGAATTCATGATAGTTAGATCATGCTCCTCAATATTGGCAAGCCAATGTGCAAGCTTCCCTGAAAGATAAGTCTGTGAGATTAAAAAATTGACAGCATCTAAAGGGACTTTTACCAGTGTATGCTTACCTAATATGAAGTGGTGAAACTTTTCAATATCTTTAACAAGAGAGAAAGCATGATTTTCAATAAAAGAATATTTAAACTCATCATTAGACAAGCTTTGACTCATTTAAGCCATTGGTTTTTCATTACCTTGGTCATCACATTGAAGGAGGATGGCAGAAACTGCTTCCTCTGTGACATTATTATAAATCATAAATTATTTCTCAAAATCTGGCTTCGCCAAAACCAGTGCGGAACTGATTGCTTTCTTGATCCCTACGAAATAATTTTCGACGTCCTTTATCCAAGAAAAAGAACGATCTTGCTTAAGGAGATTCTGAATTGACTTGACCATCATAGCAAAATCAAGAACAAACCTATGGACGAAGTTAATAACACCCATGAAATATTGAACCTCCTTCTTGGAAGTAGGAGCAGGAAGATTTAGGATAACAGTAATCCTTTCAGGATCAATGCTTATTCTTGAATCCGAGACAATGTGTCCAAGGAGATTTCCCTTGGTAACGCCGAAAATAGACATTGAAGGATTAAAGAAATGTCAAATTTTTTGCATCGCATGAGAATCTTTCTAAGATTATCGAAATTATCTTATCAGTTTTTAGAATACACAGTTAAGTCATCAAGATAAATATGAATAATTTTACCAATCAACTCATCAAAATATTTTTGCATATAAGATCTTTGAAAAGTAGCACCTACATTAGATAATTCAAAAGGCATACGTTCATAAGAAAAAGTTCCCCAACGAGTAATAAAAGTGGTTTTAAATCTATCTGCCCTTTTCACCTTGATTTGATTATAACCAGAAAAATTGTCAAGTAAGGACATCATCTGTGACCCTGCAACTTGCTGCAAAATCATTTCCATATTAGGGAGGGGAAAATGGTCTTTAACATTGGCCCTATTCAATGTTCAAAAATCAATGCATAATCTGATATGACTTGTTGACTTCCGAACGGGAACCAAATTTGAAACCCAATAAGAATAATTAACAGGGAAAATTATCCCAGCGTTTAAGAGTTTTTCCAACTCCTTCCAAATAGTTTCTTCCAGTGCAGGGTTAATGGGTCTCTATTTTTTCCTAACTAGTTTTATGCCTTCCTTGATAGGGATGGAATGTTGTATAATAGTAGGATAAAAACCACGATTATCCTCATAATGCCAAGCAAAAACATCTTGAAATTCATCAAGAAACTTAGTGAACTTCAATTTTTCTTCTTCACAACATTGGGCACCTATTTTAACGTTCTTTGGAGACTTAGGTGTTCCAATGTTCAAGGAAATGGTTTCACCCACTCGCCTTTTCGACTCCTCTTCTTTATGTTTTTCTTTTTTGCCTACATCACTCGATGAAAATGAACTTTCTAGAGGAGTCAAGCCTTTGGGAATTTTGTTATATTCCATCGATATAATTTCCTTAGGCTTATAAGGTTCATTTTGGATGAAATCACAGATGCTATCATCACAAGGGAAGACCTTCCATGACTCTACATTGTCCAGGGATATGCAAATGATACAAATATTGAAAAGTGCAATCAGGTCTTTGTGGCAGAAGTTGTCAAGTAGGAGAGGTTGCAAAAACAACTAACATGTCAACCATTGAGTTCAATTCCCTTTTAACATGAGTGATGTTGAAAGATAGTAAGTTCGAGATAAGTGCCCAAACATTTTGGGTGTAACATTTCATTATGTTGTTGCTAGGAGAGTATATCTTATGTACAAGGTTTACAACAAGTTTAGAATCCCCAAAAACTGTAAGGTGACCACAACCCAGATTATAGGCATTTTCAATGCCTAACAGTAATGCTTCAAATTCAGTGACATTGTTTGTGCAAGAAACTCTAACCTATAGGAAATGTTATGAATTTTACCCATAGGAGAGTACAATGTAATACCATCTATGTTTCTTTCATTGGAGCATGAACCATCAAAGTGAATATTCCACATCCCATATTATATGTTGATTTGTTCCAAGGGAGTGTTGTACTCATCTACGAAGATGGAATACACTCCTAGGTCCTCCTCAATATAATTCACATTAGGTTGTAGGACACTTTCTATGTAAGGTGAAAATATCCCCTCCCTTTGGAATATGATGTTTTTACCATTCTGAGGAATGGATAAGTGTGTCCCATCGAGTGAGAGGTATACACCCATAAAATCTTGCCAATCTCTTCCTAAGATGATTGAGTAATTACTTACTGGCATATCAATTACCTAAATATTAAGGGTTGTCCTGATTTCAGGATGCACGCACAAAACCAAGGTCATTTCCTTGATTTCACCTATGGTTGTTTGTTGTAAACTATTATAAGAGAGCATTCTTCTGGCATTTTCATTTGTACATGAAAATCCTAGCTCTTCCATAATAATTTTCGACATTGCACTTGGGCCCAAACTGCCGTCAATGAGACAATAATGGGCAATCTTGTCCATAATCTTTACAGAAATATAAAATGGGGATTTTTTACAGGATGCCTAAAGTTATGTACAACTACTATATTTATCAATGAATCCTCTTCATCTACCTCTTCAGAGAGGTTAGCTACAATGGAAGCTTTTCCTTCCATGAAATTTTTCATATGCTTTTGTTGCTCAGGGACGACAACCATTTCCAGGAGGGTAGCATCTTCTTTAATGTTGGCCAACTGATTTAGAATTTTGTATTAGGAAGATGGAAAAGGGGAGATAGTTCCTTGACTGTTGGGGGCCTTAGAAACCTGAACAATAGCAGTTGGTGATGATGAGCTTTGGCTAGAAGAAGTGTGAGGAGGATCATATTTGTCTTTTTGAGAATAGGATTTATTCCTAGTATTTATGATCATGACATCCTCTGGCTCTACAAAGTCTAAGACAAAAATGGTAGTTTTAGGTCTCTTACCAAAGATTTTATCTCTAACACTTTTCTTTACTTCACATGTACTTTCCTCATGGTGTTCCTTGCAAAATTTACACCAACTATGAGGCATGATAGCTTTAGGTTGAAATTTATTTTCATTAAGATTCTTTAAAGGTGGCGAAGAAGAAGATGAGGCCTGGGGGTAAGAGAGGGGACATTTCCTTTCCGCTCATACGTTATCATTCGATTATTCATGTCTTGTACAAGCTATAAAAGGGCGAACATATCCGTCTGTTTAACTGAGTCTCCCTTAGGAAGACCTGTTCTTTCAAGTTGTTCTTCATACTCTAAACAAGTATGCAGAGAAGAACCAAGTTTATCAATGGCCTTTTCTTAAAGCCTATGATGGTAGGGGGAAGGTAATGCATTACAATAATGCATGAAATCAGCTTGGTTCTAATGGCAAATGAGTTCAAGGATTTGGTTGTATAATCTAGTGAAACGTAAGTTGAAAGACTTGATAGTTTCACTATCTTTATAAGCGATGTTATTGTACTCCTGTAAATGCTCAACTGGGATTTTGGATTTCCCATAGGTAGATTTGAATCAATAGACTAACTCCTCCCAAGTAGACAGAATCTTAGGAGGAAAGTCAAAGAAATCGATTGCATCCTTCCCTTCAAGGGAATTTACAAATAAGTGCATACAAGTATCATTGTCATTGGATCCTATGTTGTGACGAGCATTAGAAAATGCCACCAAGTTTTCATTTGTAGTGACAGTGTTATTCCATGAAAACCTAGGGAGATGCTCTTTGAATTTAGAAGTGGATGAGTAGCATGTGCTAGGTTAAGAGGGGAGGAAACATGCCATAGAGTGGTCATAGCATCTTCTTCAAACTGAAAAAGCCCATACTTTTTAAAGACTTTGGAGGGGTTGGTAGTAGATTGTACAGGGACTTGGTGACTATATAATCTACTAATCATTGACGAAATTGAAGGTTGAAATGAAGAAGCACCTCTAGTGCCACTAGAGCCACCACTAGATTCCATCTTGTGAACGATAGGTAAGGGAGAGAAAGACGAACTGTTTGAATCAGACAAAGTTCTCTTTATAGTACTTTGTTGGGTTGACAAAACAACATTTCTTCTTCCTATTTCAACAATAGGATTAATTTTCAGTGATAGACCAATTCTTCTCCTAGAGATATAAGGGTTTAAAGACATGAAAAGAAGAACCAAACTGCAGGAAAAATAAAGATATGGTTGATTCCTAGGTTGTATTTGCCTAGCTTCCGAACATTCTCAGACACTTATGTCTTGTTCAACCGTTTCCCTTGAGCATTCAAGCTCAACCCGGGTATTAGCGGTCTCTAAGATGGTATTAAACAAAGTTAAAGAAATGTTGGTCTAATCTTTAAGACCAGGCTCAATATTGGGCAACCTTGCAATAGGTACAGTTATGAAGAAATGAAACAGTCAAAGAAAAGATATCATAAATACAAATATATTCAATGAAAAGCAAGTATAAAATCAACCAGAGAGATATGGAAAATCTCCCCAGTATGGTTGCCAAATAAATGTTGAGAAAAATATATGAATTTATCTTACTCAATCATTTTCGAATCTTTCTTGGCTAAGGAAAGATAATCAGGAATATCACCCTATGTTTATAGCCTCAAAAATTGTTTCCCAATCCACAAGTATTAGTTACAAGGGCTTAGGATGATTTTTTTAAACAAAATATTGTTGTAAATTTCAACATTTTTATATAATTTTTTGAATATAATAGATGCAAAAGTAAATGTGGAGACAAAAGAAAAAATACCAAGTCACATATTAACACTGATGAGACAGAATAGCAATCGCTTATTTCATTCCAAGAAATCAAAAGAATCGTTATCTTTACAAAAATACCTGAGGGATTTTGGACCAAAGTCAAACTTAGATATCCCCAATGAAAACCATACAAAAGGATTCTGACAGGAAGTACAAATTGAACTTTAAAATATGGATCAGCTTGCCACAGATTGTTTCCCACTTGACTCTGCATAATAATCTTTATCAGTCATGAAATCTAATTCATAAACAGAAAAGTCTACACAAACTATCAAAGATAGATCAACACCTCTAAAACAAGAATCCGAATGATATGGTTCAACCTTGAACCTTGTTGTCTACAATAGGACCCTGCTGTCATAAAATAGAATTAGGATTTTAATGAATTCAAGAATGAATGAAAACTGAACGATCTCAATAAAACTCAAGAGAAAACCTTAGTATGTTTTCTCCTTCTATTATCCTCTTGTTCTTCCTTATCATTTGGCTTTTAATCATTCCAAATTAGTTGAAGTAGTTCAACTACTTCATTAAGTTAAGTTAACTAAAACTCAACTAACTTTTAGTTTAGGGGAATAATTAATATAATAATAATAATAATAAGGGTATTTTAATAAATAATAACTATTAGGTGGGACCCCTTGTGAATCCCTTTAGTTTCTTAACAAAAATAAACATAACTAGTCAATCAATCAAACACATCCCTCCTTCCGGCTCCCATGATCATTCTCACAATTTGAAATTTTAATATTAAATGATATTTCAAATTATATTCAAACATATAATATCCAAAATATCCAAAAATAATATGATGTCCAAAACCTTCAGTAGTCCATTGTTCTCAATAAAACAATCATAAAGTATAATAAAAAACCATATTTTCCACTTTGAGAGACAATTTTCCCTTTGTTGTTGCTATCCCCTTTTGACTTTCCTGAATTATCCTTAGGTTGTGTAGAGCCTTGAGGCTTGATCTCACTGATGAAATGAGAACAATCATATTTCAAGTGCATGCAGGATGAAACAGATTTGGCTTAATCACTTGAGGGAGATGAGGGGGCACAAGGATACTAGGGACATGTTGGGGTTGGAAGGGAGGCCTCTCTGGTCTAGGTTGGACTACCCCTTGTCCAATCTAATTGAAAAATCTAGCTTGAAAGAGTTGTTTAACTCTTGAGGATCTGCATCAAAATGTATTGAGAATCTGGGCCTTCTAGGCCCTCTGTTCCAATTTCCTCTACCCATGTTATTTCATCCATGACTTCCTCTGCTGAAGAAGCTCATCATGTATGTAGTGTTTATTAACAACTCGCTTCTTAAACAAACCATAATGACATCTCTTAATATGAAACAAATTTTGGCTCATCAATCACATCATACTCATGCAATCCAATCCATAAAATTCATTCAATAATTTTTAATGAACAGGGGGTGAATTAGGGTTCTGGGATATCTGAGGGGATTGTATTGAGCGAAAAAGTGAGAAAATGAAAGGGACTAAGAACACGATTATTTCGGAAAAATCCATTAAACAATCGACTGCACAACAATAACCAAATCACA
>JASDQU010108968.1:35344-54918 GCA_032191745.1 Picea mariana | reverse complement strand
GAAAGAATCAACATTATAAGAGAAGCACATTCTTCTCTTATTGTTGGTCATTTTGGTGTAGGCAAGACAGTGGCTAATTTGCAAAGATATTGCTACTGGCCTAAAACGAATGAAAGTGTTTCAAGATATGTTCGAGAATATTCGTTATGTGCCACAAGTAAACCTAGTAATCGAAAGTTGGGTTTGTATACTCCACTTCCGGTTCCTTCTTGACCTTGGGAAAGTATTTCCATGGATTTTGTAGGTGGTTTACCTATGTCTAGATGGAATCATGATTATCTTTATGTTGTGGTTGATCATATTAGCAAAATGTGTATTTTGATGCCTTGTACAAAGCAGGTTACAACTGAACAAACGACACAAATGTTCTTTCAAAATGTTTGGGTACATTTTGGATTGCCTAAATCCATTATTTTTGATCAGAATTCTCGATTTGTTGGAAGTTTTTGGACAAGTTTATGGGCACTCATGGACACCAAACTTAAAAAGAGCACAGCTTTTCATCCGCAAACAGATGGTCAGACAGAGGTGGTAAATCGAACAGTGGTGCATCTTCTTCATTATTATTGCAACAAGCATCCTAAACTTTGGGATGAGCATTTACACTACATTCAACATGCTTACAATTGAGCTAAGCACTCTTCGACTCAAACGTCGCCATTTGAAGCATGTTTTGGATATTTGCCCAAATCTCCTTTATATTTTATCTTTGGGAAGGATATCGCTATCGATGGTCAATATGACATTGATAGGGCAGAAAAATTCATAGAACAAATTCAGTCGATACATCAGGTGGTGCAAGAGCAGTTGGAAAAGAGTTAAGCCAAGTACAAGACGAGACATGACAAGCATCGTGTTGATCATAGTTTCCAAGTTGGAGATGAAGTTTGGCTTTACATCATTAAGGAGAGACTTAAAGGAGAAGGTAAAAAATTGAAACCGATTCGATATGGTCCTTTCAAGATTATCGACAAGATTGGTAACAATGCCTTTCGTTTAGATTTACCTCCTTATATGCAAATGTATGCAGTTGTTAATGTTGAGAATTTGAAATTGTATGAGCCTCCATTGATTGATGATCATGGAGAGCATGTTCAGATTCCTTCTATAGATTATTTTCCCCAGAATATCTTACAGAACTGCATGAAGACACCATTCTTGACAGGAGAATGCGAACTTCAAAACGAGGAAATGTGGAGTATCTTCGAGTTGGTCTTAAAGGTACCAATCCAAGAAAATCCAAGTGGATTGAGGTTGGAAGGGTGAGGGAACTTTACCCTCATCTTCACATAGACTGAATATAGTCTTTTGGAGGTCCAAAAGCTTTCCAATGGGGAGGTGTGATCAGGGGATCAAATTTTGCTCAAAAATTCAAAGTGTTCAGAATCGCTTCAAATCAGACGAGAGTGTAGGCCTTGTTGTTGTAAACCCAACGCAACTCGTTTGGGTTCAAATGGACGTTGGGAGCGAGAGATATCGCGTTCTGTTCAAAATGGCAAACATGCAAAAAAATGGGTGCTGACTGTATAGTCCGTACGGATGATGACGTGGCAGACCGTATGGATGACATGGCAGACCGTATGCTGACGTGGCAGAAAATTGGCATATGGCATGTTTTATTGGCATCAAATGGGAATGCGACATGTGGCCCAATCACAGGCCGCCACGTGTCACTTGTTTATTTGTTAAAACCTTTGCACTCAGTAGGAGTCGACCCCGTGACCTCCGGGCAGGGTAAAGCTTTGGGAAAGGCTGCCCAACTGGCGCACCCATGTATGTTCCTTGTTATATATGTTTTAAACATTATATTTAACATTGTTATACTGTATATATGGGCGTGGACCGGGCCAGGGCTAAGCCCCAATCCATGGTCATGTGTTATATTATATGCGACCAACGCTATGGTGGTTACCACCGTAACCATATATTGTAACCGTTTGATATATATGTGCGTGGTTTACCATGTGACCACTATACCAACGCGTGCGGGTTTAAACATACGGTTCCAACGATTATTTAACCATTAGCCCTGTTGTGTGTTGGTGCGGTCGTATGACTGCCATGTGCCCACGGGCCTTGGTAGTTTGGGCCAGCGCGTAAACGGTTCGACAGTTTGGACCGGTGGTGCGGTTGCGCCCGGTTTCAGGTTTTCACGCTTTAAATTGCGTGTGGGCTAGGTTGAGCCAGGGAAGAGGTGCATTTTGTAGTTGCAGAGACAACAAGCTTGAAGGGGAGACTTCAAGGAAGTCTATCTTCTTTTTTTTTTGGCCAAACGAGGTGCCGAAAAAGCCCAGCTAGGGGTTTTTGGACGTTCTGAAGCCATTGGAGGAGTCTATTGGTCATTTTGAGCATTGTAAAGCACGTTTTTGAGCACTTTGAGCAAATAATACTAATGATCCATTGGAAGCTGGACCAGGAGATGTATCCCAAGAGAGGGGTGAACTCCTTTATCATTTGCTGTGTTATGTGTTTTATGTTCATTGATTATGCTGCTGTTTATATGCATCTTGAATGAGTAAATCCTATTAATGATGTGTTGCAAAGTTGATCCATTTTCTTTTAACACATAAAATTTAACTTGCAAATATTTTCAAGATTACAAGTCTTCTTCATTTTTAGATCACTTCTCTAAGACAAGGAGGCTCAACATCAATAAGGTGGTTCATGACAAAAGAATAGCTAACAAATCTCTTTTTATTTCTCGGGATGTGCCTTAAGAGGCTTGTATGTTTCTCTGCCTCTTGTAGAGTGAGTCTAGGTAGGAATTTTATGCCCTACTACAATATCTCTGAACATATAAACTGGAACAACTGGATCAACTAGAATAATGTCTATCTCCCTTTGAACTGCTGAATGGGGAGAAGGTATTGTCTTACTGTATATCTCTATCTGAGATTCTTTGGATCTTTGAAAGACTATCTATTCTTCAAGGACAACGTCTCTGCTTGTCTCAATCTGTCTCTGACCAGGGATGTCGATTTGGAATGTCCTTGAAGATTCACTGTATTCTTTCTTTCTAAAGGATCTAGCTTGGACTTCTTTTCTTTAGGTACATGAAAATACACTGGGCACCCAAATAACCTGAAGTGTTTAATCTCAGGTTTCATTCCGGTGAAGACTTCTTCGAGAGTTATGTTTTTCAAAGTCTGGTGAAGACTCTTGTTTTGAACATATATTGTGTCATGCATGCTTTTGCCCATAGAATCATAGAAGAATTCTAATCATGTATTATTGGTTGCCCCAACGATAGTTCTATTCTTCCTCTTTCTCAATTTGTTTTGAGTCCCTTCGAGTCAAGTGGCTCCCTCTGAAGGATAAACTTCTTCTTTTATTGTTAACTTGTCTGGAACAAGAAAACAAGAGGAACCATAACAAGAATATTTCCTAAAGGAGAATAATGACTGCATCTCTAGAATTAAAACAATTTAAGGATTGTTGTCACAACTACAACACCTACTTGTAATGTAGCAAACTTTAGAAATATAGGTTAGAGGAATGACAATGTCAACAATCAAACCTGGAGTCTTCACTTTGAGTGTGTTGTTCCTCTGAATGCGCTGAGATCCCTTTGGATCCATGACTTCAGCAAAAGGTTCCTTCCTCATGCAATTTCCCTCATGACAATGATACACATAATTTATATACAAGTGCATGCCTGGAGCTGCTGATATGATTTCTCCAATGGCTCTTGGGTGATCTTTGTCCTCTTGAAATCTTCATGAAGGAGGTATGTCACAGTGACACCTTTTTGTATTACCCACAATAAGTCTTCCTTTGAAGTCTTATCTTCTAGAAACTTGAAGTTGCTTGATCCATCAAGCTTAACTTCCATCATAGTTTTGTTCATCATAATTTTAGATTCTTCACAACCCTTTGTCAACTGAGCTAGAAAACCTAACCATGCTGATTTTTCATTTGCTAGGTTAAGCATGAAGTTCATTCCATTTTTATCATTTCACTTAACCATAAACAATAATGTTGCAACAACCAAGATCACAAGAAGAAACACCATGCACAAGAACACAAGAAGTATCCTGGGAAACCCTTCTCAACAAGGGAAGAAAACCCAACCAAATCCTTTTCTATATTCTTCAAGAGAAATACCTTCACCACCAATAAGACCTAGCACACAAGAGGGTGCTCAAACCCTAGAATACTAGCGCCCAAGAGAGGTGCGCAATTTTCCCAAGGAGATATACTTGCTGAAATTTCCAAACTTGTGTGAAGGATATGATTCCACAATGGGGATCTTCCTTTACTTATATTAGACTTGTCCTATCAACAAAAGTGTCTATTGGCACAATAAGGCCGACCTCTCTAAGTCACATTATAATTAATATTAACCAGATTAGTTATATTTTAAATTTATTGCTAATCACATTAAGGTGGGGCCGACCTGTACCCTTTACATTACATTTAGGGTTACAGGCACGTCTAACTCTTGAACAATATAGCAAGGGATATGATACACCCACTAGTGCTCATCTACTAGGGGCACATCCATAGGGATGTCCATATCTCTGGCTCACTGCATTACACAAAAGAACCAGATCTTCACATGTTCACCTGTGCTCGTCCATAGGCATGTCCACTCTACAGATCTTCTTTCCCACTGCCTCACACAGAAGAATCATCTGGAGTTTCTCGTCAACTCTGCTTCTTAGAGGAGGATAATACATCATCTTCATTTCTGTTCACATGATGATGCACCCAACACTTTGGGATTTCACATGTTCACCTTGTGCTCAGCCATAGGCACGTCTAACTCAACATATCGACTTTCCCACTAGATAATCATCTGGAGTTCTTCTCAACTCTCTGAATGGAGGAGGTCATCTCTACATTCCAAATCTGTCTTAGGTAGGAACCACATACCCTTCTTAGGGGCTTTCTCTCAGGTTTGTAAGCTGGAGAAAGACTCACACAACTGCAAAGATCCACATCTCACAGTTTTGTAAGCTGGAGAATGTCTCACATAGCTGCAATCATCAACAAAACTAGACCAAATTGAACTCGAGAACCTACTATCATGATATAAAAAAACATTTTGTGGTATCTCAAAATGAACCCAAACACCCTGAAAGAAGAGGTTAACAGTGGCCTTAGTTGTGATAATCTTCTTGTAGGGTGTCAAAATTGCCATCTTAGAGAATCGATCAATGAACACGAAGACATGATCATTACCATGCTTGGTTGAAGATATTCTGAACATGTAATCCATGGAGATAGACTCCGAGAGCCTATTAGGAGTAGCCATAGGGCCATGTACAACCCATGGTTCTTAGTGGTGGGTTTGGAAATGATGCAAGCAATGCATGATCTGATATACTTGTTGATATCTTGTCGAAGCTTCGACCAATAAAAATACTTTTACAATACTGCCATTGTTTTTTCCATGCCAAAGTGTCCTACCACCCGACTGTGACGAGCTTCCCAAATTAGCCTCGCATGCTCGCTTGAAGGAACACAAAGGTGGCCTAGATAGCATAACTATCCACCATGGAGATGGAAGTATGGAATTGGTTTTCCTACACTCAATGTATGATAGGTAGCAACGAATTCAGATCCAATGTTGTATAATTGTGGCCACTAGGAGGTATCATTCCCACAAGAGTTAAGAAATGTGGTTAATTCCACAACCAGGGGTCAACTGAGGTAGTCTGCAACATGGTTGGTGTTTCCCTTCCTGTACTTGATGTTCAAGTGGAATTTTTGTAGGTATGTGGACATCTTCTGATGGAAGTCATTGTGTAACTTTCCTTGTGTCTACATGAATTGTAGAGGCCTATGATCAATGTGGATGATCATTTCCTTTCCCAGAATATAATGCTTCCACTATCGACATGCCTACACAATGGAGTACATATATTTTTTATGGGTGGGATATATGCAAACAATATCATATATTGTTTCACTATGATAGGCCATATGATGTCCTTGCTGAGTGAGGATTACACCAACAGAATAGTCAGAGGCATCTCTCTCAATCTCAAATGGTTGTTGCAGGTTTGTCAACATGAGGACTAGTGTGGAGCAGAGGTGATGTTTCAGATCCTAGAATGATTTTTGCTGTGATTCAGACCATGCAAACTTGACTTTAGCTCCAAATTTGGTCACTTGACTTAAGGTCCAAGTGATATGAAAGAATCCCAACACAAACCTACAGTGGAAGTTGGCGAGGCCCAAGAAGTTACGGAGCTCTGTCATAGACTTCAGTGATGGAGAGTCGAATATGACTTGAATATTAGCTGGGTCCACATGCACCCCATGTTCATCCACGATGTATCACAATTATTGAATTTTGTGCATGTGAAATGAGCATTTCTCCATATTGGCATATAAATTGTGTTGTCGCAGGGTGCTCGGGACTTGTTGGATGTGTGACAGATGTTATGCCCAGGTCTGGCTGAATATGATGATGTCATCCAAACATATGACCATGAAAGAGTTTGTGAACGATCGTAGGATATCATCCATCATCCTCATGAATGTCGATGGAGCATTAATCAAGCCAAAAGGAAATACCAACCATTCAAAAAGGCCTTCTTTATATTTGAAGGTTGTTTTCCATACATCAGTTTGTTCTATCGAAAACTAGTGGTAGTCAGACTTCAGATAAATCTTACTAAAGAACTTGGCACCCTTAAGTTGATCAAGAAGATCGTCAATCCAGGGGATTGGGTATCGGTTATTGACATTGATTTTGTGCAATGATCTATAATCAATACAGAGTCACCATGTGCCATCCTTCTTCTGTACTAACATAAATGGGTTCCCACAAGGCAAGGAGCTCAATCGAATGTGGCCCTTGTGTATGAGATTTTGAATTTGACGCTTTATTTCCTCATTATCTGGAAGGGAGCGTCTGTATATAGGACCATTGGGTAAGTGCACACTAGGTATCAATTCAATGGAATGTTTGACCTGACAGTGTAGACGCACCCCTGTAGGTGAAGTGAAGATATATCTATATTCTGCTACAACCTTGTCCACTTGCTTCTGTTGTGTAGAGACATCTTCTGTAGAGGTTGTGGCAGTTGCAATGACCTTTTTTTCACCTACTGACTGAACCATTAAGATGAAAAACTTTTTAGTCTAAGATATTACCTTCTGACACGGTTTTGTCGAGATCAATGAAATTTCAATATTCAAAACTACCTCCGGAACCTTGTAGGGTTGACCTATGAAAGTAACAATTACGTTGTAGGGTCAAGACTCATAAACAACAAGATGCTTCCACATCTAAGGTTTTCCTAAAAGAACAATGCAAACTTTGACTGGGGAAACATCACATAGTACCTCATATTTGAAGGGCTTGATGATGTAATACATATGACAATGTTAGTTGACATGGAGGTCTTGTCCTTGGATCGATACGAAAATGGTGTATGGTTAAGGGTGTGGCATTGTCAATAGCTCCGGTCTCTTGATGACTCGACCGAGATCAGGTCCTTCATGCTCCATCTTTCAACAATGAAATGTAGTGGGGTCCTCTTCACCTACATTTGTGAATGGAAGAGACACTCCCCCTCAATCTCCTTTGACTCATTGATGATCTGCTTTCCCTGTTCTGAATCAAAGTCTGAGTCAGGGTCTGACTCTTTTTCTTCAAGATCAACCAACAATGACTATTTCGAGTGACATTCATTAGTGTTGTGCCAAGGGATTTGGTGGAACTCACACCACTTCCCAGTATCCTTCTTCGTCTTCCCATTACCTTTCTTTTCCTGCGCCTTGGACTGGTTATATTGATCTTGGATTTCCTTTCTTTTTCCCTTTTTCTATGAGTTAGGGCCACCTTTACTATATTTATGTTGTCTTGGATTTGCAGACCCGAACTTCTGCTTATTCCGCTGCTTAAATTCCCGCTTGATTTTGACAACATATTGATAAGAGGCTCCCAATGAAGAGATGTCCAAGAAATCCATCTATGTTTGGATGTACATGTGTAGGCCATTATGGTACTTCAAAACCAGGTGTCACTCAGAGTCTCTGACACCCATCTTTAAGTGAAATGTATGGAATATGTTGGTGCACTGTGACATCGTTTTGTCTCTCTCCTAACGCATAGTCATCCATATTAAGTACCAGTCATCATAATTTCCAACATGGTAGAATTCCTACTCAAGGGAATCAACAAAGGCCGGTCAAGTGGGTCCTCTCCTAAATTTCATAGAATCGTCTTGGTTGTGTTTCTTCCAATAAATTTCCCACCAATATTTCACATGGGGAAGGGATTTAAAGAGTGCGAAGGCGATCTTTTCGGTGTTAGATTTTTTTTGAACAGAGTAATAACCCTCTAGTAGATTTAACCGTTTCTCCAAAGAATTTGCATCTATATGACCTTCAAATGAAGGGATATCAAAGTTAACTTGTACCTTGAAGAGTGTCACACCTCCGAAATGGCTGCTTATTGAAGGTGCCTTGCTCACTGTTGACAGTCATTGAAGGATCTGGGTGAAGTTGTCCATCATCTCATTCCTCTGTCGCGTGAGGGATTCCTCAAGAAACATCTTGATATGATCTCCTACTTTGTTGTCTCTTTTTTTTCCAGCATGGGAATCTTCTTGGGACAACAAGAGCAGTTATCCCCAACTAAAACTAGCTCGGGACTATACCCTGATCTTGTCAGGGACATGGACCGAGAAATAAGCAGGAGCATATTGCTCTGATACCATTGATTCAAATTATATTGAGAATGAAATGGAACACATACATAAATACAGAGAGTACAACAATATATGAAACCCAACTTCTATTAATGAATAAAATAATAGAATACTATAGAATACAAACTTGCTAGAATGGTGGTAGCTTATCTATGAAGAGAATGAGATGTCGGTTTCACTCATTCACAAAAAAATGATTACAAAGAATCTAAAAAGGGGCCTTTTATCACGAATCTTAAAAAAAAAGAGTAAAAAAACCCTAAACATCAAACCCTAACCCTAGAATATGAAATACCAAAAGTATTGTGGGCCCTGAGGTGGTTAGTTGATACGCCAACTTCCCAGGGGCACAATTTTTGCATGCGATCTCCATTTGGGGTTCACAATAGCTCGTTGGAAAGAATTGTTTGAGGATTACAAATTTTGGTTAGAGATAGAAGATGTTGATTGCAACTCCCGGACCTTCGAATTTCCAAAAAATACCATTTAGGGCCTCAAAATAGCCCTGGAAGTTTGGGACCTGAAAAATCCAAAAAAACTGCGAAGAATATAGAGAACCACAAGTCAATGGAAGAGGTTCGTGGCCACCAATATCCATATAGATAATAATATTTTTCCAACATTTGGAGAATTTATTTTAATCTATCACCCACCTTTGAATAAACTATAATTATCATTTAACTTCAAAAAAATCGGCCTTCAATTTGATGCCATCCTCCAAATGGATTAATGATCAATTAACTCCATAAACCAATACTTTTACATCATTTTTTTTCTAATGTTCATTATGTTGGAGACACAATCCTTAGGATTTCATTACCTATGTAAATATGATCGTAAATATGAAGATTTGTAGGTGATAGGAGGAGTCACATGAAAGGTGAATACCAACCATCACCTAGAAATGTATTTATAGATGTTTATGTTAATGCAATAGACAAGTGTGTGGAATCAAAATTTATGTCATACTTGGTCTGACAGTGGTATCAGAGCATAGTTTAACTCCATGAATTATTTCTCTTGGTGTTTCATTTCCTCCGGTGAACAAAAAATGCATCCTCTCTGCCTGCTAGTCCCTTTGCCTTCTCTCATCGATTCTCTATCTCTCTGCCAGTTTGTTCGCATCCCAGTTCTTCCACGGTCGTTCTAGTCTACGTGTCATTTTTGAATTTCACTCTCTCCTCGCACAAAACCATAATTTATGCATTCAATTTTGACATGCCTCTCTTTTGTTCTAGTTTGGCATGCCTCTCTCGTTCAAGTCATTCATACCACAATCAAACACCCATCCATAGTCAGTTCCATCTACAAACGGTTCCAATTCACCAAACCCTAATTTTCTCCACCATCGATGCCCCTTGTGACTTTACCTTGATCATGCCCCTGTTTCCCCTCATCGATCATGTTATCACACAATTTGTAGTTTAGGCAAAGCCCAACCCAATCCACATATGAGTGACAACTATAGGAGTACCTACCCACTATCACCTTAGATAGACACTCCCCTCGCTTTAGTAATGATGAAATCACCATAAGGGGGGAATCTTGCTAACCTTAGGGGTATTGATATGGAAAATGTCAGAATGATCGATTGACATCCCTATAGGTCAAGATTGGAGAAGGAGTAAGGCTTGAGAATGATTCTTGTAGACGAAGAATGGTTGCCAAGTGTTGTGTACCTGCAAAACAATGTTAGCGTTGCCCATAACAAGAAAAATGATAGATACACAAGCCTTAAATCAAAGGGAATAAAACAAGAATCCTTTCTATCCCAAATTGTGGTAGTGTGGAAATATATATATCAACAACAAATGAAGACAATAGCCGCAAATTTGACCATCCCAAATGTAGCACAAGATATCAGAAATAAAGCTAGCAATGACTAGTCAAACTTTCAATGTTTAAACCAAGACTTTGGTGGCATTAAGGTTTTTTTGTTATGTGTTATCAACAATTTATTATGACATACAAGTGGTTGTAGAAAATAATTTCTACAACAACAAGATCTAGCCACAAAAATAAGCCAATAACTAGGCAATAACTAGTAGAACAATAATCTAGGTTCACATGTAAATTTCAACGATATATTAGAGGAAAATATATGATGAAAAAATGATTTTGCAGCAGACCTAATGACAGTAGTATTAATTTGTAACAACAAGGAGAATTACTTGGCTAAACTAGATGCCCTTAGGGCACAAGCAAGCTTATAGCATGAAGAATAAATTCCAACTTGAACGATTGCAAGATCTCTAATTTCCACGTATACCATTGCAATGATTTTATTTCTCCAATGAAAAAATATTAGTACCATGACAATTGGGTTATGGAGCCTCTTGTGTAAGAGCTAGGGTTTGTTACTTCTCTAGTGTTGTAAGTATTTTTACTCCCTAAAGCAAACAAAACCTAGCAAGGTAAATCTATGAGGATGTAAGTCTTTTTACTCCTCCTAGCAACCTTTGCAAAGTAGCTTATTCAAAAAAATAATGATATATCTTAGTGGAGGGTGTATTCCTTTATACTCCTCCAAGGGTTTAGACAAATCTAGCTTGAAACAAGAAGAGAAAGACACAATTAATGCATAAATTCCTTACCAATTCCAAGAAAAAGCATGAAGAAACTCTCTTTTACCAAGAATATTCCACCGCAATAGAAGAACAAGATATGCAAGAGATATCTCCTTAGATTTTTTCACCAAAAGATAAGTACTAACATCCACAAGAGAGATTCAAGAGAGAGATAGAGAAAAATGCCCAAGTAGGGTAAAAATTTCAGCTAGACAATATGTAATTCTTAAGTGAGTTATGATCCAAAAGACAAAAGGGTGACCTCCATTTATATGAGGTCACCTAAACTCCTTTTGTCCACCTTTTGAAAAGTCAACATCAAATTAGAGAGGCCAACCTCCCTATTTGTCCTTTTACATATTAAAATTAAAATTTACAAAAATAAAATCCCCATTTAGGGGCGACGTCATGCCCTAAAGGGTGACATAGGGCCTCTAAGAGAGACGTTGAGCCTTTGATGAAGAATGTGGGGCCTCCAAAGGCCATAAATCATGCCACCAAAATATCTAGCATGTTCCAAGTGTCTTTCTATCCATCAACCATGAGAAACCCATCAAAACCCTAGCCCATGTGACGTCTAGGGAATCAAGTGTGACGTTTTAGGCCTCCAAATGCCAACGTTTGGGTGAAAGAGGCTAGAGTGTGATCTTATCATGGTATCTAGGTGCCTCTAAAGGTAATGTTCCCTCTCCCATGTGTCCAAAGAGAGGGGGAACATCATCCAACCTGTGGACTTCATGCCCCAAATGAATGTCCAAGTGGCCTTGTGCCTTCATGAAAAGACTTCCACCTGTCAAGGCCCTACAAAGACAAACAAATTTTCCCTCCAAGGGTCCACAAGTCACAAGTAGCATGCCAAGTAATCCATATCTAATGAAAGAACCACCCAAGCATGTGCATCAAATCTCCCTTTTCAAAATAAACAAATGCTCAAAGACCTTATACAACTTGCAAAATATAGATATGGAAGGGGTGTCATAATGCCCTATTGGGTGAAATTATTCCTCAAGTGGGGGATGTTTCCAAGGAGAATACTTTCTAGGTTATGTAACGAGTGTGAGGTGTATGGGGTTAAACTTCTAGGAATGGGGTTTCATGACCTACAAGGGCCTATATTGTCTCATTTATGGATGCCTTTGTTGAGGGTTGGCCACATCCTTTTCCTCTTTTGTTTTTAAAGAATATTTTTCCAAGCCCTTTATTAGCCATTCATTTTGCATCTTTTTCCATGTTGAAGATAGTAAGGGGCACTAAAATGGAAATTCATATCCCACATATGCTCTACCTTAGAAAGAATTATTGATTAATTAGTTATTTATTTTAGGGTCCTTCAATTTTTAGAGGCATTTCATTGCTCTCGGGATCCCAGGGATAAATTTTTATTGCATGATGCTTTTTCCAGGGCACCTCTGATCCTAGTGGCCCCTTATTCCCATGAAATGAGGTACATGCCCTTCTTGGGTCAAGAAGCCAAAAAACCTAAAAGTTGGGGAAACAAAGGGGAAGATGAGAAGGAATGGTATGATGACCCTTCAAGGAGACCCCCCAGTAGCAACCCTTTCCCTGAGGGTGGCCACTTACTGTTACGAGGGAAAAACTCTCTATGGCCAAGGGTAAACCACAACAGACAGGTATGACTGTAGAAATCAACTCAATTCCAACATATGCTATATAAACTAATGTGCAAGATAAGAAAGAGGCATACCTAGATCCAATGTCTGATGATGTTCCACCATTGAGCACTTTGACCCAAAGTTTTATACCTGCAATGAGTTCTCAACAAACAAGTAGAGAAAGTACATAGTGATGATGTAAAGGGGTTAGGACATCAGATAGCATAATCCATTAATAAACATTACAAACATGCCAATGGATAATAATCATATATTTGCAAGATACCAATAGGACGGGAAAGGAGTATTTCTATTAATAATTGATCAATAGAAGTGACAACATTACAGACTTTCGTGTCGGCACGGTTCGAAACCAAGAAACCAAGTTCCTTCCAACTGGGCCTCCACCACTTCAATCCTCCACCAAAGGCAAGTTCATAGGAGAGAGACACTGAGGTTCTCTCAACAATAGGGAAAGAGCTTGGGGGCTTAACACTGTGTTCAAACTTGAAGGACAAAGGGATGTAGACTCAATATGAAGTAATTTCTCGAGAGTAACTTTGCTCTCAAAGTTGAATGCTTTCTCCTCTTTTCCATAGCTCGGAATTGTGCTTTTATAGCCTTCAGAATGCAACTGAAGGGCCAAGTCGGAACGTTTCCAGTATATGGAAGTCCAAGGATCAGAGATCTCCTATCGTGACATGGAAACCTGACTTCATTTTTGTATTTTCTAGCACAAATCCTAATGTATGCGGGCTGTAGTGGAGCAACCAATGTATACGCATCTTGTATAGCAGATCGAGAGCGTATATGTGGAAAAATGTATATTTTTGGCTCTGGATTCATCAAAAAGGGATGACAAGTCTGCATAGGGAAATGGAGAAAGGCCCTATGTGCAAGATAGTAATGGTGAGGCAAATCTTGCTGTAACAGATGCCCCCCTAATGTGTGAGATTAGAGGAGTATCTGCGATGGCCGAAATACATTATAAATAACCCAGAATTGGAGTGGTAGAGAACCAACTGGATGAAATCGATTTCTCTTTACATTCATACTGACTTTGCATACATGGCTGCCAAGAATACAATGCAGATCCATGTGGAAAATATACCAAACAAGTGTCCATGGCCATGAATAGGAAAATACAAATGCGGTTATATGCCAAAAGCTGTCATAGTCACGAACAAGGTCCAGTGAAACCAGTCTCAAAATCAATATGAAGATAGTTGTATACCATGGAGTACAATATGATCTCCCATGATCACTGAATTCGAATAGGTGTTGGTCCATGAAAGGGAAGCAACAACTCAGGAAAGCTGCGGCCACATGGTGATGTATTCAAGTCTTCTACACTATCTGCCAAGGGTGCAAGTCTACATCATGTGAATGAAGGAGTTGAGGTCGAACACAATGAGACACCGTTTGATTACCGGTCATTAAGGTATACCGTTAACAAACACAAGACAACCTACCATTAATCAAAGTAGGTATTAAGGCACCGAGTACATTCCTACAAGTGTGAATAAAGGAGTCAGTGTCGAACACTTGAGAAATCCATTGATTAGGAGACATTGATGTATTCCCATTTGTCAATGGAAAGAGAGCTTGCCACTAATGACTACAAGCCTCAAGGTACTCATAAAAATCTAGGTTTTGTATCGAGAATAAATGAGCTGAAGTCGATGGAAAGAGACTCACTGAAAGGAGAGAATTAAAACATCTCTCATCAGCCAACACGAGGAACAAAGCAGGAGCTTCATGATTTGGTGGATATCGGATGAAGAACATGTTCACAAATCAACAACCCTGTGCATCTTTCGTGTGTGCCAAATGCAAGTGAGACACAAAAAAGACCCTATGAATAGCAACCAATGATGAAAACTATTGACAAAGGCAAGGATACCACCAATAAGGCTAATGGCATCCAAGACACAACAGAAATCCCAAAGTGTGAATAGATGTCTTGCTGTCGATCATAAGGGAAACCACCCAGTCAATGACTGATAATGAAATGTCGATTGTTGGGTTCAAGGTGACCTACTGATGATGCAAATAGGGCCAGGGTGCATGATAAGACCATAGTATCATGTGATCCTGAGACAAACTAAGGGTATGGCCAACATGCAAAGTCAAGATTTCTAAGGAGTGGCCGACACAGGTTGATAGACTTCCTTTGAACAAGAGAATGGGACATATGGTGGATTCCGACAACATACACTCAATGATGTGACTATTAGATGCATGAGGCATCAATAATGTTCTCTATAGGCACTGGAAGAGTAACCAACCGGTAGAGAAAACTTTGTAACGAGATCAACTTCCTAAGGCCATGCTAAACCCAAAATTATGATGATGCAAGGACTGAATAACTTTGTGCTATGTTCAAAGGCGATACGACTGTTGCCAATTATAGTATAGTACTCCCTTCCCGCCTGTCTTTTTTTGTTTTTTCATAACAAATGAATGCTATGATATAGAGGAGGAAACGAGTGTTGCAAGAAAGCAAAACTAGTTCCAATAGTGGAACGTACCTATGCTCAATGCAAGGAAATGCATGCGGGAGATGGACACTCGGGGTGATGTTCCCTCCAGGGTATAAGGTGTCAAATTGTGAAGGATATAAACAAGGCTCTTCTTGGTTGAGGATGGAAAAATGCCTAGGCAACAGTTTATAACGCAAATCGAGCACTGGCTAAAGGCTCAATACTGCAAGCGAGGGCATGAGATGCAATCACAACTTAACGCCAAAAAAATCCTTTTTTATGTCTTTTAGTCTACTTGGTGTGAAAAAGGGGTAAACTTGTGCCAAATAGACGTCTTTTCAAATCCAATTTACGAGTGTGAAAAAGACAAGTTCACTCGACAATCTTTTCTATTTTTGATAACAAGTCAGAAAAGAGCTTAACTAAGACTCATGAACTTTCAAATCCAATTTAACGAGTGTGAAAGGAATAAATCACTAGGAAATATTTTCAGTTTTTAGACAAGTCAGAAAAGAGCTTAACTAAGACTCATTTTTCTGCCTTAATCAACATGTAAAGGGGGAGGCCAAGGCTCCCGTCTCGGTCTTCTGCGGAAAGTTAGTATCTCACGGATAGCTGACAAAAGCTTGGGAAAACCCAAAGCTCTCCAAGTCGAGGAGGAGAAAGTGGTAACGAAGGATACAATCTTTGTGATGGTTTGAATAATGTCTCTTAATGGAAAATACATAGGTGGGGGTATGGGATGCCCCATTAGGTCGTCCCAATCGAAGGGAACCTCGTCAGGACTTGGAGGGAGATCATTCGGGGGAAGAATAAATCTCTCTTGTTCAGAAGGGGGAGGATTTGAAATGTTGATGACATGACTGAAAGGTGCACCACTTTCTTCAGGGAGAGTAGGATTGACCAGAGATTGCACTGGTGTGGCCACTTCTTCAATTATAGGTTGAAAAAGATGCATAGTAACGGGGGCAAGAGATGCTTTGCCCTTGACAAAGGGGGTGAGGTCGGGAGAAGATTGCGTCGGTGGAACCACCAATATGATCAAAGGAGAAGTGGTGTGAGGAGAAACCACATATGCCTCATAATCCGAAGGGCTCTTGGGTGATCCCCACGCTTTTGGTATCCTGGTAGTAGCCGGGCACAAATGAGCAAGGTGATTTCCTTCACAAGTCTTGCAAAGGAATTTAGGCTTACGTTTGAGACGTTTAGGCTTCTCTATGTGACTAGCAGGGGAAAGAGAGTCATCTCCTATATGATGAATAGAGGCTGGAGATGTGATACGACTATGATTTGGGGTAAAAATAATGGTTCCCCCAACATAAATGGTAGAGGTTGGGGGTAATATGTTGACACAGTTTGTAGAAAAAGTTGACCCATCTTTGACATGATTGGCAGAGGTTGGTGATGGAGCACTAGTATGACTGATGGTGACTGGGCTAGCGATAGATTGCTGCATTTGATTCCAAGGTCGGGGGAAATATTGATTATGAAACATTGCGGGTGAGAAAGGATCCTAGTGTACTCCCCGTCCCTACCCAGAAAAGTGGTGGTTTATGCCAAAATGGTCTGAAGAGGTTTGGATGGGCATCATCACCGAGGTCTGCGAAGAGACCGAGGTAGGATAAGAATTATTCGAGTGAGGATATATGTTGCCCCCTTGTGAAGGGGTCCCATAAAGAGGGTAGCCCGAACCGTAAAATTGATTCTCCCCATATGAAAGACCCGGGGGTACTTGAGGACCTGTCATGGAAAAAGTGTTTGAAGGAACTGACGTGGTGGACAAAAGATACATGGGTGGGGTGTAATAAGTGGGATAAGCACCCATCTGAGTACTGGCTCCTGAAAGAGCATAGCTAGTATTGGATCCATAAAGGGGAAGGTTCCAACCTCCCATGGGGACACGACTCATATCAAATGAAGAAGTAGGCATCGGAGCCATGGTGCCCCCAGATCCAATGCTAAGATTCATATATGTGGGAAAGGGAGAGGGTTGCACGAGGGAAGGCATATCAATAGAAAAGTGACTAGAGACCCAAGATGCAGATTGAACGTTGTAGTTTTGCACACCATTTTAAAAAGTGGAAGGGTCCGTCCCCATGAAATGAGCAGGCATCATGGGGTGGGTAGCAGTGAATGAGAGAGAAAAATAAACTCCACTTTCCATAGTGAAGAAACCCAAAATAGACTCCTAAGGCCAACTAGTAGTCAAAGAGCATACCAAAAATTCAAACGACTAATATGCATGCAAACGGGCTAAAGTGGCTGAGTGGCCTGCCTCGCTAAAGAAGGTATGTCTCGTCCAAGAGGGACCTGAGAATCCCTGCTGAAGTTTGGAGGTAACATAATCAGTTATAGGGCCCCTCATGGGCTTAAAAACTAGTCGGTCAGATCCCCCCGAAGAGGTAATCCTCCATAAAGGTTGTGTGTTGTTCGACCCCTATCTGACCCAGGGTACAAGGAAAATAACCCCTGCAAGTAACCTATGAGATACCTAAGTCAAGAAACTAATAAACCACTGTATAACCGATGCACATGCAAGCACTCGTAAGTCCGGATCACTGTATGGGCAGGGTAGCAAATCCCAAAACCTTGAAAGCACTACCTCTCATAGAGGTATGGGTACTAGCAAGATCCCCAAATACGAATAAATCCACGGAAATATCTCTGACGCTAGGTGAGTATCCAGGGGTTATCCCTTCAACTAACTTCATGCAACCTCGTGATTAACTCCGGTGTGAGCGGAGCCTCCTGATCTTACCAATTACACAATGGACTTCTCAACTCACTGTCTCAGACACATATGTTGATTTAATTACCTTGGAGAAGTTTACTCACAAAATCCTATTCCAAGGTACTAAATCCTAGACTAGTTTGTGCACCCTAAAAATAAAATCGTTACTAATCAATTTTAGTTTAAAGAATAAATTTTATTGGCCGTGATTACTCAAAAGGATATGGAAGCGAAACTCATGATGTTATGACTCTGCAAGAAAATGAATATGAATATAATGCAAAGTCTATCTTTAACTTTTCAATGAATGATATGCTAATAAAAACAATGCAATTTTCAATTTCAACTCTGCAATTCAGAAGTAAAATGCAATCTTTTGCTAAATGAACTAAGCTAATGATAAAGCTTCAAAGACAAAAATTCTAACCAATGCAAAATGCCTATATTTTTTGTATTTTCAATATATTAAAGAGAAAATGCATGGACTGAAAAGCAACCTGATATATAAATTCTACAATGTATAAACGAAACAACTCAAGTAGAATACCAAGCAGCCAAGCAAACAAACTAGGGTTCAAGGAAAAACCAAAAATTAAAAATAATGACAAATACTACGCCCAAAAATTCAACTCCCAACCCGTTCCCTGTCAACCCAGAGAAGCTCAACAGGCACTACAGAGACCTAAGAAGGCTCAACAATCATCAAATCCCACCAAGTAGTCATTAAACCAAGAAAACAAGCAAGGGAAAGTGGTATAAGAGTCTGTTTAGGAGAACATAGTGTATATACACATCCTGTAGTGAGACAACAAGCGTGTATATGTGGTTGTCAAGGAAAAATGAGCGTATAGGCTTTAAAACAAGGCCAGGCAAGGGTAAAAAGGATGAAAACTTAGACTTGGAGTGAACAAAATCTGTCAAGCAATGATACGACAAGAAACACAAAGGAAAAAGAGCAATGCAAGAAGAAAAATTACTTCAACCCTTAGAAGGAAGACTTCCCCAGTGGATTCACAAATTCTGTTATGAGGGAAAAACTCTCTATGGCCAAGGGTAAACCACAACAGATAGGTATGACTGCAGAAATCAACTCAATTCCAACATATGCTATATAAACTAATGTGCAAGATAAGAAAGAGGCCTACCTCGATCCAACGTCTGATGATGTTCCACCGTTGAGCACTTTGACTCAAAGCTTTATACCTGCAATAAGTTCTCAACAAACAAGTAGAGAAAGTACATAGTGATGATATAAAGGGGTTAGCACATTAGATAGCACAATCCATTAATATACATTACAAATATGCCCATGGATAATAATAATATATTTTCAAGATACCAATAGTATGGGAAATGAGTATTTCTATTAATAATTGATCAACAGAAGTGACAACATTACAGACTTCCGTGTTGGCACGATTCGAAACCAGGAAACCAAGTTGCTTCCAATTGGGCCTCCATCACTTCAATCCTCCACCAAAGGCAATATCATAAGAGAGAGACAATGAGGT